>VXBZ01004721.1:43351-65061 GCA_013399135.1 Heliornis fulica | reverse complement strand
TCTGCTTGTCTATGTTCCATACTGTGGTTAATATAGCTACATTTAACGTTTCTCATCTCTTTTCCCTTGATGAAAAACAATTTTGCTGGTAGACAGATAATGCAACAAATACTTTGGAAATAACACTATTTGTTATTAGTAACTGACCATGTGCTTCTGAATTTCCAACTGTTTATTAAAAAAGATTGTTGAATGATTTGACTGACTACTTTTCAGGGCAAATTACTCTCGCTCTTCAGCTCAAGTAACACTTTGTTATATCACATGTATAGTTTCAAAAATGAACTCAAAATTATAGCAGATAATAAGTATTTTGAACTCTTTGATTTTTCTATGAAACATATTGAGACAGTTGAAATTATCAAGTGCTGTCATGAATATTAGTATTATCTAAATACTAATGAATATTAATAGCATAAAGTTAATGAAGAATATATTAATAACACTTTATGTGTGTGTATATATATATATTTGCATCAGTCATTAACCCAGTGTTAACATTACCACAAACTGTAAAATCCCCAAAGTACCTCAAACAGAAAAGAAAATCTATGATAAGTTCCCGTCAGTTTTGATACTTGCTTTTGAAACTTTTAATTTTGGGTTTTTTGAATTTTGCTTCATACCTTGATAGAACCATCACTTACATCAAATAAACTATTTTCCTTCTGTTATTTTTCACAGTATCACAAAATGGTCTGCGTTAGAAAGGACTCCAAGAATCTCTGAGTTCCAACCCCCCTGACACTGGCAGGGCCACCAACCTCCAGGTCTGCCCCTAGATAAGGTTGCCCAGAGCCCCATCCAACCTGGCCTTGAACACCTCCAGGGTTGGGGCATCCACCACCTCTCTGGGCAGCCTGTTCCAGCACTGCACCACTCTTTCCAGTAAGATCTTCCGCCGATATCTAACCTAAACCTTCCGTCCTCTGCTTAAATCCATTCCGCCTTGTCCTACCACTATCTAACCTGTAAGAATCCGATTCCCCTCATGTCTATCTGCTCCCTTTAAGTACCGGAAGGCTGCAATGAGGTCCACCCTCAGNGCACAGGATGAAACCCACCAAACATGCTGAAAGGTTCCTAAGCATATACCCATGAGGGTTTGGTTGCCAGGGCTGAGGGCCAGCTCAGTGTCAGCATGGCTGAGGGCAGCTCTACTCTGCCGTTGACCATGTTGGGAGGGTCTCCTGGGTACCCTGTAGGGACCTTCCTGCCAGGGCCAACTCCCTGTCCATGCATATTAGTTTTGGCCAAGGCACTGCTCCTGTGGCTCAAGCTCAGGGTAATACAATGCAGGTAATCATCTATCCTGCTTTAGCAGCATGGCCAACCACTCTGTGAAAACCCCTCTGCTTGTCTATGTTCCATACTTCTTCATTCATTTTTCTTAATTTATCTGCACTTTCATACATAAATACAAATTTATATGGCCATAAGGCACCATTCCTGGATGTATTTAACAGACAGGTAGATAAGGTGCTCAGGGATATGGTTTAGGAGAGGACAGGTACGGTTGGACTTCATGATCTTAATGGTCTTTTCCAACCCAGTGATTCTGTGATTGAAGAATACCTAACTGTGACAGGCTAATAATTATTACTGAAAGTTATCTTCAATGGTATAAGTTTAATTCTACTGTAGGAATAAAGCAACTTTCATGCTGCGTGAGGTAATGAATTAGGTACAGTATTGCATGCAATTGCAGTGCCAAGTGCTATAGTCATTAAAATGCTCAAAAATAGCCCAGACATGTCCTGAAACAGTTCAATCAGATTTAATTGAGAAATAGAACATTATTAGGACATGTTATTCCGTCACATCAAGAAGTTCCCTGGAAGTTAAAAGATCTTCTACTAGTTACTATGAAAGAAACAACACCTGTGACAGTTCAATGTCTTTTGACTACACTGCAATGTCAGCACTGGAACTACGCCCAGGTCTCAGTAGCTGTTGTCTAAAATGAACCATAAATTACACCTTAGCTTAAAGTACACACTTTCAGTGTTATTGAAATGTTATTACTCAGATGTAGCCACTGAGTTTTTTTGGTAAAGAAAAGAAGAAGTCACAATGCTAAAAAAGACAGGGACAAATTCCATTTCGTTTTTATGCTCTGTAGTTTTGTTCATGTGTTTGTATTGAGTGAGATAGAAGTCAGGGCAGTATTCATCAGTGTGTCCTTAAAAAATGTACAGGGAAAACCTGGTATTTAAAAAACTACAGAGCCCATTTTAGAAATTATTTCAAACTCCAACATCTGTTCCTTTTCTCATTTGACCTATTTAGTCAGATAAATGTTCCCCGCTTATCCCCCCACCTGGTATCTTGAAAAGTACTTCAGAAGGCTCTGCCACAGTCAAAACCAATAGACTGAAGCAATACATTAAAAAGAACAAATTCACATTTCAAAGGATTCTACTATATTAGATGCAATTGTCTTCACAAATTCTTCTGACATGCTATTGGCAAAGGCACCTAAATTTTTCTGTCATTTCAGAAAGTATTATTTCTTCCATTTTAGTATGTGCCACTGAAATGTCATTAGTATCCTGATCTTTTCCCTAGATCTACATTTTGTTAACTTTGTCTGGTAAAACCAGAACATTTAGATGTAGAATGTAAGAACAGCTATTACTTGGTGATACATTATATGTCAGCTGCTTCAACTAATTATTTCATAGGTGAAAATCAGCAATAAAAGTAAATTCATGATTCACATCAACCCTCTTTTACTGTAGAAATCTAGTAGAGCAATCTAAAAACCTTTTCAAATAGAAGCAATAATCAGCTGAAGTAAAATACTCTTATTTGTCACTGCTTGTATAGCATGCAGGAGAATTAATGGATGAAGAAAGGTGTGTGACACTTAGGTATAGAAAAAAATAGCATCCTGTAAATGTATTTTCTTGCCTTTCTTGTCATGCATGTGAACTTTTAATAGTGATTTATTGACACTTTATTTTGGTCTGGTTATTGAGGAGTTCTGAAGTATAAAGGCTAGAAGCAGCTGAAAATGCAATAAGTGGTTTAATTATCTAGAAAGATATATTGTAAATACTTGGGAATTTATACTGTGAAAGTTTACAATGCTTGTAAAAACCACATTTTCTTCAGCTATTAAAATTACTTGTGCAGGAGAAGGAAAAGAGCAGTATCCAGCTTCCCGATGGATGAAAAGGTTTCTCATGAGAAAAAAGAATGGTGCTATTAAGGATCTATTTTAACTGTTGGAGATGTAATAGCCTAAAAAGTTCAGGCCTGCTTAGATTATCACAAGTAGAAAGTCTGCAAGATCTGTACCATTCTGCTTTGGAGTAAAACTGTCAGCTGATAACCTACTTCCTCAGAATCAGAAGGAAAAATCCAGCGCTCTCTGCAACAGTAATATTTTAAATCCATCCAGACTATTCCAGCACTACTCCTGGGCATCTTTTATTCAATTTTCTTTGGGTTTTTTTTTCATACAAATCACACTAAAGCAATTCCTGCTAAAGAATTACGGGTTATTCCTGAAATACATGACACAGGATTTTAAATTTCCATCTACCAGCTGCATCCTATAGCCACTATTATACTATCATAAGGTAAGATAAATCCCTTTATAGATCATTTTGTGTGTATGTGCATACACGGTCTTATTTGTCTAGTGATACCTGCAATACATCTTGCCCTCTGCTTTGTAATTAGAGTAGGACTGTGTTTTCTTAGAACTTTAAGTCATATTTATGACTTTTACAAAAGAACTTTCTTAATCATAGAATAATAGAATGCTTTGGGTTGGAAGGGACCTCAAAGACCATCTCATTGCAAACCCCATTTCTCTACTTAAGTTATCCTTTGCATTATTCTTTCTTTTTCAATCCTTTGAGGCTAAAAACTATTTACATTTCACTATGTATGAAATTTTATACTTTGATTTCAGAGCATATAAAAAAGCTTTCCCTGAATAAGACGTAAGAATACTGTCTCTTAACAGATGACCTTAGCTAACCACAGTCCACATATATTTATCTAATTTTCCCATTATACGTGCATTTATGTTCCAGTTTATGTAGACTTACATATTTATGGTATATAAAAAGCCCCAAATCTCTTATTGCTTAATTAGTCAAAGTAGGAGAAATCTACTTTTTATCAGATTGCCTTGAAAGACCAACCTGTACAATTAATTTCTAGCTAATTATGAGAATGTATTATATTTGTACTCACACAACTCTAAATCTGCTTGAATATAATTGAGAAAAAGTGGGAAAAGGGTGTGGGAAAACTGTGAAAAAGGATAAACATACCATGAAAGATGAATATCACGTGCTGTAGATACACTGTAGTTTCTATGAAGAGCTCAACAGATTGAGCAAACAGAAGAAATGGAGAAAAAAAACCCACAAACTTTCTTCTGATCGTTTACAAGAAACGCTGTGCTTGAAGACTATTTAAATAGAAGTGTACTCAAGGAGAATTAAGTAACAGTTCCAGAAAGGTAAGTGATCAGAGATTGTTTCAAATATAGGAAAGCTCCTTTGAACAGGAAATTGTTCATGCCTGCATCTATCTAAAGCTGTACAACCAATTATATTTTACTTCTTAAAGTGATTAGTTATTTTTAGTCTGTATTGATTATAACAATTCATGCTCATTATGACTGAGCAGGTCAATGTCAACAGAAATAGTGCTCCTCATTGCCAGTTTCCCAAGAGAAAAAAATAAATTCTTGTATTTTATTATGCAACGATTATTAATAATTATTCTGGGGTTTGACCTTCACCAACAACTGCAGGTGTGCATGAGTTTTCTTAAGACAAGTTCTCCCTATTTAAAATATATCATTTGTAAGATTCAAAGCACTAGAAAAAAAAATCAGAACTCATCATTAAAGGCTGTCCAGGTATGGCCATCTACTGCTTACAATATCTTCTATAACATCTTGAATTTAAATTGCTTAATATTACTTCCTTTGAAATCGACTATTTGTTCTCTAATATTCTATGGACAGGTAGAGACTGCTGGCAAAAATGAGTTTTGAATAGCTTAAGGAAGAACTGCTTTTGAGCTTATGGGACAGAGTTTTGCCGGCAACATCAGAAAATGTTAGCGCTTATATATCCTTTGCTCGTTTTGGCATTATGAACATCCTAGTTAATATCATCTTCTTTATTAAGACTGTCTTTGCAGGCAGTGGGACAGTAGGAGACCATTTCATTTGCAGTGCAGATTTATTCAGGAGAATATAGGTCTATTTGCTGCAGGTGTGGTGGTAAATTAGAAGTGCTAGAAACTAATGAAAATTCTGAGAACCTTTTCCAAGTCTGAAATACCTAAACAGGATATTAGATCATAAGTTACTATTACAGCAGGGTTATGAACCAATTAGGGGGCTCATGAGAAAAGCTGGGGAATTCTAACTTCTAATGAATTTCAAAATCTTCAATTTCATAGCCAGAATGGTGCCCCTCAGACTGAATATTTTGCAGCTATCAAGCTGCTGCCTTCTTTAATTTATTATCAAAGTATAATTAAAATCCAAAAGTGATACCAAGTACTGTGGAAATCTTCAGTTAGTGCCATAACCTCTTATTCAGTGGAAAGAAAGGGATGCTAGATTCAGATATGGTGGCTGATGGACATGCACTGGGGATCATGAAAGCTTACTGGATCAAAGGAGATAAGAATAAAACTGTGCAGAACTTTTCTGTCTCCATGTCTGATACTATTTGCAGAAACAAAGATGTGCAACAGAGGAGATATGCAAAACAAGAGACATGCACTGAATTGTATCTGAATGCCAATCATATGTGCCACTAGGCAGGAAACTCTTATAATTTGACACTAAAATATATGATACAATTGTTGTTGAGAAGGTGGGATCCATTCAGTGCAATATGAAATTTAGAAGGAAATGATTTAGATAGGCTTTTCGAATTTAATAGTCTCTAATGCAAAGTACATAAAATTAAAGGCTTGAGCTGTTTGAGTGTCAAAGAGAGCAATAAATAAAGATTAAAAAAGATGGTTTTGCAGAGCTTTTTCTAAACAATGCAGAGCCACCTACTGTCATAATTCCTTGTCTTTATATTCTTTTTCTAGTCAAAAATTCAATATTTGGAATTATATCAGAATTAGATCTTTCCAGCTATGGCAGTGTTACACAATTTGTATTTCTGAAGCATTTCTGATGGTCAGAATGGGAATTCATTCAAGATGAGATGGTGATGCCATTTCACTAAATTGAAGTGCTCCTGGAAGGATAGTTTACAATCTTATTGCTGGGAAGGAAGATGTCAGCCTTCCCTTCACTAACATCTGTAACATAGGAAAAGGTTACAGTTGATGATATACAAACAGAATATTGTGGCCACAGAATAAACCCAAATCAGACTGGTTTCAATGACAGTACAAGTCAGTGCTGACTGGTCATGGATGTGAGCAAGGAAAAGGGTCATCAGAGCTGAAACTGGACCTGGATTGATGCTCTGTGAAAGTACTGTTCAAGGCTCAAATCTGAGTGCTGGAAGAGAACTGAAATTGGAACAAGGAAAGATTCAGGACTCTACCACCTGAGATTATAAATACATCCATATTTCTACCTGAAAAATATCTTGTAAATCGGTTCACTTAATCATCAGGATATAGAAAATTTAAATCAGACCCAAAACCTGTCCTCAGGATTATAATCTATTGAAGTAGATGTTATAGCTGGCAATTAACAACATTAACAATGCAAGGAGGAGAATGAATTATAGGGAATGGGAGAGTTACTAATTATCCACAAAATTATTAGACTGAGTAATGAGGTTTTTTCACTTATTTGAGTGGGAAATCTAATATTTTAGACAGTGCAACAGATAACTTTCAAGAAAGCTGGCAAGTACCCAAGCTTACTGGAGATGGTATTTTCTGGTAATAGATGTTTTGTGAAAGATTTCATCCTGTAAGAACAAGAGCAAGTCTGAGAAATATTGAGAAGTGAATTGTCTTGAAAACATTATCTAGAGAAGTTAAGAAAGAGAGAAGGAGCTCCAAGCTTTCAGGTTAGCAAGAACACAAACTCTTTTATCTCTTCTATTTCGAAAAAGTGATGGGCCATGAATTTGGTAGAAAAGGAAGGGAAAGATGTTGGACAGCTTTCCCAGATCAAATGCATAACTGAGGAATTAAAACTAACATGTACTATATCAGTTATTGATAAATAATTCTCAATCTGATAAAGTCACAGATCTTAGGGCAAGGTCTTGCAGCTCTTTCGATATTTCTGAAACATCATTTCTTATTACTCTTTTACCAGTTCTCCTTCTATTTATTTCTATTAGACTTAAGGTATAATGGTTGTTCTCTCATATTTTCAATTCATGTGTTTATTATCACATATCACAGAGTGACAGAACGTATTAAGTTGGAACGGATCAAACAGGGATGGATATGTGAGAGAGCTGACATTCTGGAATTCGCAACAGTTCACTGCTGTAGATCTACAGGTTTCTTTCTTAAGAAGCAACATTAAACAGTTTTTACAGCAGAGATCCTGGCTTCTTATTCACAGAATCAGAGAATGTTAGGAGTTGGAAGGACCCTCAAAAGATCATCTAGTCCAACCCCCCTGCCTGGACAGGACAACCTAGATTAAGTCACACAAGAATGTGTCCAAATTGGTCTTGAATATCTCCAGAGAAGAGAACTTACTAAAATTCAGATTCCTTGGTTTTTACAAGGACCATTATTATACTTCATTTTTCAATGTGAATTGTTGTCAGACACCCCTGACCAGTCTGGGATTTCTATCTTGCCCTTCCAATTGCCCTTCCACTTCTTTTCCCCATTCCACTGACAGTGAGGAAGTGGCTATGTGGGGTCAAGCTTCCTACTGGGGTTAATCCAAAACATGAGGAAATGAAGAGCTCATGGTAGAATAAGGTATTTGGAAATAGATCTTCCCATCAAAAAAACCCAACCTCATTTATGAAGGCAAGTAATCATCTGATTCAAAATTACTTTGTTCATTCTCAGGCTGTATTACTGATGCAATACAAACCCTTTACTTTACAGTTATTTCCAGTTCTGAGTAATCAGTAAAACCAGCACATGCATTCTTCTGGGTTGGTGTTTTTTTTTGTTGTTTTTTTTTTTTTTAATAATAGTCACTATAGTTTCTCAAAATTGTATACAACACATACTGAATTCCTGCCTCTGCCAGTTTTTAGTTTTGTGTTTGGGGGTTTTTTGTTGGGTTTTTTTTTTTAATTTGCAGTTTACTTTCAAATTAAGTATTTCATTGTTTTCCTTATTTTCCTTGATAAATATTTGTTTCTCAGGTGCACGTGAAATACCAGACAGCATGAAAATTCTATTTCCTCCTCTGTCACATGTAAAGTGTGATTCTTCACAAGAAAACTACCAAATGTTTGGACACAACAGACTAAAATCTGACATGCACTCACTGTCTGATATATGTTACTGTAGCTCAGTTACACTGTTTTTATAGATTAATAATGAGATCTTATTTAACAATCAGTGCAACTCAGTCATGTTTTACTTCCTCCCTGGAGGACCAATTGCTTATCTCATCAGAAGGATGATAATTCCCTGTGTCTGTCAGTTGATATGATCTTTATCTGGACGCAAACTACATTAGCAGACTGAGCTGAGCTTCCAGCTTTGCTGGTGGTAAGGGACTCAAAATTCATGTTTATCATATGCAGAAGATAGATGCACTAGCTAGCTTCAGGCATTGAATTAGCACTAAAGTCCATTAATTCTAATTATGTTTTGCATATAGAGAATGTTAAAATGTTTAAATTAATAAAGGAAATGGGCCATCCCCTTGGCACGGTTTCTGCATATTAATACAGTTTCCTGTGCAGGAGGTGATCTGTGCATGCAAGGAGCATTCCTCAGGTCACTGGAGATTGAGTGCATAAAGCCTTTTAGGGGATGTGTGCCATCTCACAGCGTATCTGCTCATTAGTCCATAGAGTTCTATTTTCTTAGGCTTTGGGTAAGTATGAGATCATTATCTTCCTGTACAAAGGTAGGATGGAAGTGATCCAGCCCAGCTGCACATACCATGGACAAGGATATGCCTATGAAGAGCGCATTTAAAAAATGCTATCTGTCTTTATTGTCTTCTATACAGGGGAATTTGTTGTTTCGATGGTGATTCAGCCTTTCCATGGAAACAAGAAAGGGGCCAGGATGATTCAAGCAAGCCTCTTACACTGATAAAACACTTGCATTTAAGTTTAGAGATTTTTAGAATCTTTCGCAAACTTTTGACTCTCTCTAGCTTCCCATCTGATAATTTCTAAGTGATGACAAGATGTAATCTTGTTTGAACTAATAAAATCACTCTGCAACATTTTTCTTTGTTCTCTGTTACTGAGTGTGTTTATTTATCTTCTGTCTCTGAAAAGTGTAAATCCTCTGTTCTCATATTTTATTATGATTATTTAATGAAATAATCTACATGTGTAAATGTTCAGATCCTACTGAATAATAATAGATCAAAAAGTCATTTCCCTGCTATACCCTACCAACAAAATCAGGGAAGAAGTAAGAACAATACAATTAACTATCACTGAAGCCTATAATCTGGTATTCCTAAAAAACTTGATGGATATCCAAAAAAATTAACAGACATTTTAAACTATATTCTAAAGTCTTATCTTAAGATAAGGAATATAGTATGAATATTAATACTAATATGAATACTAAGACACAGGGCATTATATGGTTTTACAGTTCTATCAGGAAGTCCTAAATACTACTCGTGAATCTTTGACTTCAGTTTCATTAATACATCCAGCTCCTTTTAAAGAAAATAAGCAGATACATTTCATATCTGGCTTGGACCGGGTATGAAAGCAGTGATCTCTAACTGCCAAAACTTAACAATAGGTTACCATGGTAAAAAATGATTTGTATGGATCTTTCAAGTTGGAATTTTAAAATGGTGCTCAGATCCTTTCAGGATTTGTTTGGATTATCAATTTTTTCTTTTTTTAACCATGTTAAGGGTATGTTCACACAGTTTTCCAAAAGGCAAATAAAACCTTGTTCTGCTTTGCTCTGGCTGGCTGGAGAACTATGCAGCTCTACTTAGTATGTCATCATACATGATGAAGTAGTCCCTGATGAGAGACAAGTACATTAGCTTGCACTCTGTAATGTGGTAGCGTAGCAGTTACTCTGTTCTGCTGGGAACTCAGGTCATGCTGGAGAGTGGGCCAGGGGAACCAATATCTGCATTAAAAAAAAAAAAACAAAAAACCCAAAAACCAGCCTTTTTAGGTCTATCTTAATGTTCTGAATGTTCTGTGGTACACTGATAAGTTAACATCTCATTTTGTCATTCCATTACAACATTCTTCCTCCAGCTCTTTTATCTTTTTAAGCTCTTATGCATGAATTTTATTTTCTTACTGTGTACAATGAGGAATGCAGGTTAATTAGTCTACAACCTGCCCTCATATATTCTTTGTCAGTCAATGCTCCTCAAGGGATATGTGTCCCTATACAACCTTCTTCACCTGACTACTCTTCATGAAGATAAATATTGTTCACATAGAATTTTTGATAAAAATGTTTTTCTTGGGAAAAAGGACTAGAGCTTTCTGTTTCTCCATCATCAAGAGCTTGGAAAATTTACAGTTACCTCTGGTGCTGTTTGTCATGTAGACTGCTTGTCTGATTTGCACTGAAAGACTGAGTAGTACTTGATGCAGAAAAAGCCTATGAAAATATCAAGTGATTTACTTCGTAATGGACGTTATTGTACTGTCTCTGTCACAATATAGCACTTTGTCCTTAGAGGATATGTCTTCATTCTCTTGCTACACAGGTTCTTTATTTTCTTATCTTTTAAAAATAGTCTATTTTTCAAAATATTTTTTTCTCTTCCTTTTCTCCAGTCTGCTGGTTCTCTCTCTTCTACCATCTCACCACCCTCTCTCTCACTGCTACTCCTATGTACTTTGTTTATGTTGTCCTCTGGGCAGTACTGGACAAAGAGAGGGAGCAAATAACTGTCCAATTTAATAAATGAGTGCCAGTATATTTAAGGAGAATAAACATGTAAAACATGAAACTAGAAATACTACTGGGTATTGGAGCCTGTGTGTTGGCAGCATGCTCAGTAATAATATTGAATGAGTGCATTTCTTGGTTTAGTTTTATGTAGTTGGAAATTTGATACACAAGAGGCACAAATTCAATATTAATAATGACACGTTTTGTCAAGAATTGGCAAATATTACTCTGTCATAACACCATAATCCTAGAGAAAAAGTACTAGAAGGAGATATCATAACTTACCAAAGACTGATTACAACTTCCAACTAAATGTTATTACAGCTAGAATGGAATGCATCATGTTAAGCACTGCAGGCTCTATATTAAAATAAAACCTGCATTGCAAAGTAACTAAAACAGGCCTTTCCCAGACTTTCAAAGATATATTCCTAAGATGTATACACAAATGTTAAGTGTTGGGCTGTGTGCCTCTCATTCTTTTTTTTTCCTATAGTCAATTGAAATGTGCATTTTAACTCTTCCTTTTTGTTCAATTTGTTCCTAGCCAAATTGAACAAGATATTTTTGGCTTATGTTATTCAAAGGTACCCTAGAGGGAAATGCTATGGCAGACATACAGCTCATCTACATATTCAACTAGGAATTTGGCACATAATTTTAAGAACTGCTATGTATACTAGCAAAAAATGCCAACATTAGAAAAGCTAAAATGGGGCAAACCAACTGAAAAAAAAACATGACATGATGTAATTCAACAGAATAATAGTACTGACAGAGTAATCTATGCTAAAGCATGGTATAAATTAATACAAGCCTTCCTTTTTTTTCATATTTTAGTTATCAGGATAAAGTAAGACAAAACAATTAAATGTTTTCATTTAAAAAACTCTGGACTATGTCAAGGAAACGCAGAGACAAGCTTTTTTCAGGTGGAAAAAAAGTACTAACAAGTATGATGTCTGTCTCTTTAGTGACAGTGGCTCAAAACGAGGCTTCAAGCTGTTAAAATAGTTTGCAGAAGCATTACCCTACATGACTTCACCTATATAAGCAGTCACCTTATCTTTGTGTCTTTCAAGTCATGCAGTCTTACAGTATCAACCTTACGATGCAAATTTTGACTAATGTAAGAACGCCAACATTGACTGCATTCTGACAGATATTCTACCTATAAATTTTAAAAACTATGAGCAAGAAGGAAGAGAGTGATGGGGAAGAAATATATCCCAGACATTTTACATAGTTTATCACAGGATCTTTCTCTCTAGGAAACAGGAACCAGTTAAGGGGTGGGTAGGTAACAGAAGAGACAGAACAATATTGAGGCACAAAATAAATGACAAAGATCCTTAAACCTTCTTTGTTTTCCTCCATGTCTTACAGGATAAGTATTTACTAAAGAAAAAAGGAGACATGCTAAGTCACCACACACAGCTAAACAGGATTCAGACATACTGAATGAGTTTTTCCTCTGTTCCAAAGGCTGGTTTGTTTCTAAAAATTGGTACATCTATTATGCAATTAATTTCAATTAAAATGGAAAAACAGGTTTTGAGGCACTCAAGCTTATGAATTAAGAGCAGAAGATTCCAATAGCCTGCCCTGGCTAAGGGCCAAAATCGATTTAATGTTGTGATTTAATTTCTGTGGGGAAGTTAAGACCAAATTTGGCTTTAACATTAGAAAAAAATAAATAAGTTACAAGGCGCTCTAGACATACAAAAAGAATAACCAGATAGATTCTCAAAAAGTTGGTTTTTTTTTTTGCTTCAGACTGATGATAACCAAGAATTAACATTGCATAATTTATCAAAAACACTATTTTGTACTATGAATGGCACGTTTAGAATTCAGTATCTGTATACAGAACTTGATATTTTTATTTATAACTCATTAAATATGTCATCCAATTACAAAAGACCCGATTCACCATTACCATTAGATCTCAACCTCACTTAAGTCAATAGAAAAGTTCTAACCCGCATATAAAAATTATAAATACTCTGCAAGCTAAAAAAAATTCAGGTTTTCATTGTAAGGTGTATAATTAAAAAATTATAATCAGTTACATGACATACTGCCATCTAGGAGATATTTAGTACAGAAAAAAGTTCTAATATATATGCACCTGTAGCTTATGTATTATTTATGCATAAATAAAATTAACTTAGGGATTTATAACATAGGACTAGAACTGGCTTTGTGAACACCTTGCTATTGCAGATTCTCAAATGTTACCATTCAAAACCTGTTAGTCTTTCTTCATCTGCTACTGTTGTTGGACCTTCCTCCTCTGACATTTAGAAGTACAACTTTTCTTTACAGGGTAATTTTCACTGCAGCCCATCTTACTCACTTGCATTTGTACCCACAAACAAATACCTTCAAAACAAATAGTTGTTCTTTCAGCCCCTCCTTCAGCCCCTGATTAGCTTTCATGCAGGTACTGAGACTTTAATGCTGCATTTTCCTCAGTTTCTTTAACTTGCCAGTATAAAAGTTACTGCCGCTTCTGCTTCTTTTGACAGTGGGATGGCCTACGCAGCACTCAGCTGCACAGATTGTCTCTAAATTGGAAAGACATGGGTTTGACAGATGGACTGCTTGCAGGATAAGGAATTGGTTGGATGGTAACACCCAAACTGTTCAATGGCTCAGTGTCCAAGTGGAGACCAGCGACAAGTGGCATTCCTAAGGTATCAGTACTAGGATAAGCACTGTTACCATCTTTGTTAGAGACACTGACCATTTGCTGGTAACATCAAGCTCTGTGTTGCAGTATGCCACGCAGAGGGATCTCAACAGGCTTGAGAGGTGGGCCTGTGCAAACCATGTCAAGTTTAACATGGCTAAATGCAAGGTTCTCTATCTGGGTCAGGTCAATCTCAAGCACAATGTCAGGCTGGACATAGAATGGATGGAGAGCATCACTGGGAGAAGGACTTGGGGGAGCTGATTGACAACAAGCTCAACATGAGCCAGCAATATGCACTTGCAGCTCAGAAATCCACCATATCCTGGACTGAGTCAAAGGGCAGGTGACCATCATGCCCTTGTGTTCCAGTGAGATACCTGTACTGGGTACCCCAGGGATGTATCCAGCTCTGGGGTACCCAGTACAAGAAAAATACTGAGTTCATGGAGCAAGTCTAGAGGAGAGCCACAAAGATAAGAGGGCTGGAGCATATCTCCTATCAAAGACAGGCTTGTACAGCTTGGAGAAGAACATCTCTGTCGAGAGAGAGGCTGTTTACAAGGGCGTGTAGTGTTAGGAAAAGTGGTAATGGTGTTAAGCTACAGGAGGGCAGATTTAGACAAGATATTAGAAAGAAATTATTTACCATGAAGGTGGTGAGACACTTGAACACATTGCCCAGAGAACTTGTGGCTACCCCCTCCCTGGCAGTATTCAAGGCAAGGCAGGATGGGGCTTTGGACAACCTGGTCTAGTTCAGGGGGTCCCTTGCCAGTGCAACGGGATTGAAACTTCATGATCTCTGAGGTCCCTTCCAACACAAACCATTCTCGGATTCTATGATCTCTGTGGTCATTCAGTCCTTAAAGTACCGCACCAACAGTCTTTTTCTGCTTTTGTCAAAATTGTTACTTCTGTCTTCAGTGTGTTCAACTTTCACACATTCTTCTTACATAATCAGTGAAAATATTAATTTACTTCAAGAAGGGCAATTTCAGAAATTCCATGTCTTTCACATGATCCAGTGGATGTTTAGGCTTAGCTTGACAGTTTCTAATCAGTACCATTGCAGCTACACTGCATCTGGGTCTACGTGCAATCTCATACATCCCTGATCTGATCTGACTTCTTAGCTTGACCTTGAACCTGCTCATAACTAGACTTGCTGAACAGCCACTGGAGCATAGATTACCTTGGTTACTTTCCTCTGGACCTTATCCTGACCCCGACTTTCTGGCTCAGCAACCTGCCTCCTTGCAGGTGAGGCTGCTGCCCCAGCCTGTATTCTTGTGACTCTTGGCTGATGGCTTGCTATCCCTGGAGAAGCAGTCAGCCCTTGTATCTGCCTGAGAGTACAGGTAAAGGGTGACTAGTGAAAAATGTAGTCCCCATTAGCCTTCATTGTCCCCAACAATATCTATAAATTTTCAATGGTGCTACAGAATTGGTAGTTGGATGGGATTCAGAAACCAAAAGGCTTCCTATGGATCTGGACCTCCATGAACTCCAGCTTAACTGATACTTTATTTTTTTTCATTTGTGCAGAAGCCATCCAGTGAAAAAAATACTAATGAAAGAACATTGTTTTCTCTTTCACATACAAGATGTATCTTTTAAATATGAGTTCTAGTGCATTTAAGTCCATATTTAAAAATACTGTTTATTATATCTGGATATTGAAGGAAATACAGCTGTCTAAAATTCCAGGAGTAATCCAGACTCAGGGAAACAGTAATGTATTTGAAGCAATGGGTTTAAACTATGAAGGAAATAATTAATTTAGTAAGAATACAGGTTTTTATAACTCTGCCTTGGTGATTTAGAGTATCTTGTTAAATTGTATACAATATAACAAAATAGTGAATAAGAGTAATTCCAGTAGAAGATGCAGGTAAATTTAAGACTGAAGAAACGACTGTTATAATAATGTATATTTAAGAGGTGTCTATCATTGAGCCTTAATGGGATGAGCATTGGAGGAAAGGCTTGCATCAGGACAGAAGTAAAATTATAACATGTGGTTAGGGGACAATATTTGATAGTCTTAAGTAAAAATTTATTTAGATCAGATGAATAAAGATTTGGATCCATTTTTTAAACCCTAATTGCTAATAATTAATGTCTATGAAAAAGAATGTAAAAGAAAAACACTGAAAGTAAGAACACATCCAATAAAATTAGTATTTTGAAGGAGTATACATGCTTTAAATATGCTAAATAAGCTTGATTCTGCCTTCTGTAGCTTAAATTAATGCAAATGCCACCACTTAATTTAAACGGTGCAAAACAAGTGCATCACTAATCATTCTAGAGTAAGGAGCTGGCCAAAGATTTGCTTTAGCTTATGCTTTCCTATCTGTAGCTTCTGCTAGATACAGAAGCAGTAAAAATAAACATTTCTCCACATTTTCATTCCAAACAAGGCTATAAAAACCACTTTACCACAATATACATAATATATCATTTCAAATGATAAAGCCACCAGCTAAAACTAGTAAAGCTATTTTCAGGATGGGAATTATGTCTTCTACCTGCCTCTTTGATGATAGATATTTGTGGTCAGTTTCATAAAACAGTAGCACTCTGCCTGTTTGTTTTTGTTATATTTATATAAACACAGACACTTCTTTTTGATTTCCTTTGCTCCCCCCCCTCCTCTTTTCTTGAGAGCTTATGCTTTTGGTCCAAAGGTCATTTCTTAGCAAGAATTCTGTGCTTGAAGGCATCAGGAGCAAATTGCCTTTGTGATGTCTCTACAGTCTCAGGATTGGGCTCTTCAATTCCATTTTCCTAAACCTGCCCTCTTATCCATTGTGCAATTTTGCATGGTAATACTCTCAGATTTATTTTTTTTCCTCAAGCAGCTAGACAAAACATGTTCTCAGCCCATCAATTTTGTATATTCCTTTAGCAAGAAGAAAAGCTAATTACTGTAATCCCCAAGATTTGCCCATTTACCTTCTCTAATCTGTGGCTTTTCAGTATTTCTAGCAATATAGTGGTTTGTGTACAGGAATCCAAGTTAAAAGTAATTGCTTTTGCTCCATTTGCTTTTATGAAGGCACTGTATTCATCTTGTGTTACAGCATTGTCTATATCTCCAGCAAGTAATTCACCTCAGTAAACTTTAAATGCATTCCGCTGTGCTCTTCTCTGTGTGAGATGAAGTGGTAAGCTGACCAGTTCTTAAAGATCTGTTGACTGCATGTCTATCAAGGCATTAATAATGAATGGCCAGCTGTGATGGGCTGGGCACATGGTTAACATAAATGATAGGTAAACACCCAAGTGAATCTTAAAGGGTATTAAAAAAACCAAACCCACACATCTGCCCATAAAGACACTTTGAGTATACTTTTGAGCACACTTGGTTTAGTGCAAAAGCTTTTGATGTCCCAGCTTCAAGTAAACAAGATTGAAATATCATAATAACATGCCATTCTAAGCAGCATCCCTTGAGCAGTAATCCATTCAAGATAGAGGGAGGAGATGGTTGCAGACTAGCCCGCTGCACTGCCAGACTGTGTGCTGAAAGCATATGAGATTAAAGGTACTTATCACGTGAAAGCCATCTAAGCATCAACCAAGTTTAATTCAGCAATCAGAGACTTTCATTTGTCAAATGACTAGAAAGAACACCCTCACACTCTGCTTTTTGGACCTTTTTTCAATATTACTTTGTTTGTTATATTCTCACATTTTTTTCTATGCATTCCATATAATCTACTAGCTAGCATAATGTGAGAAGCTTTTCTGATTTCTCATCCGACTTGATTTTCAGTTCACTTGCCTTTAACCCTCAGCTCTCTATTCTCAGTCCTGATCTGTGTCAGACTATTTTTTCCTTTCCATCAGATTCTGTCTGTACCTGATGACCCGTGCTTGGAAAATTTTAAGTGCTTCATCACAGGTCAATTTCTGTGATCTCTTCTTGCATTTTCTGTTTCATGTCATGTGCTTATTTTAGAGATTTGATCCCTCAATGTTCCAAAATTGATTTATTAGCTCGATCAGACAATCTAATCGGTTTACTTTGTTAGAATCCAGCTCTGACGCCTTTACAGTGTTATCACTTATAGTGTTTTCCTTAGGTTGCAGGAGCCTAGAATGTTAAGTGCTCTATTTACTACTAAAGTACACATTCTAATGATCATATTGAATATAAAAGATGCATTTATTATTCCTTCAGATACATTTCCTGAAGGAGCATGGCTATGACTGCTCTGATTTACACTCTATCAGAGATCTTGATGTGTTAAGCATGCTCCAGTGTACTATGACAGATGTTATCTGTTTGGTTTGTGGGCAGTTTACTGTACAGACACTGCATAGTTTGTTTAGAAGAGTTTCTGGACAGAAGATATGAAAGCTGACTTTGTCTTGTCTTAGCAGCTGTGCACTGATAAGAATCATAATACAGGAGGAAAAGATTTTTCCTGAAAATAACTGAGCATGTTCAGCTAATGAAATCTTCTAGAGTGTGAGAAGTGAGGGCAGCCAGATAAAAGCACAGCAGGCAGCGAAACGGCAACATGTGCAGGAGCTGAAATGCTCCACTGATGCATTTCTTTGGAAAGACTGAACTTGGCAACCGTGAACATAGCAAGCAGTAAGGGCAAGCTTCAGCATAACCAAGATACATTTTATGTCAGTGTGGTGGTCATTTTAGCCCCCAGTTAAGCAGATTCACACTGATAATTCACAGAAATTGTTACAGGAAGCCATGTAGGAGACATGAATGGAGCACATAGTCCTCCATTAATCTGTTCTTTACACTATTGTAAAAATTTCTCCTAGTTAGAATTGTGTGAAGTTGACTAAAATCTGCTTGATGGTGAATAAGCTAAAAGAAACTACCCACTCCATATAGAAACATGGTAAAAGAAAGACTGGTTTGCAAGCCCTTTATTGTAACTTGCCTTATCTGACAGATCTGAGCCTTCTCTATTTCAAATGCCGCCTTTATTTTTAATAGAAAATAATTATTTGTTTTTTTAGAGGTGAACTTTTTTTATGAAACACCTACTTATTGTTTCATTTCAATATATCAGAGACCTTTTCACATATATGACTAGAGATTTTATACTAGTCAGGCTTTCTTTCAGCTCTTTATGAAACTTACTTGCTCACATTTCATTGCTTTCATATCCAACTAAGCACCCATACTCTCTAAATATTTATGTATGAGCATCGAATTAATATAAGTGTGTAACGGCTTCAGAGATGCACAGAGCTTTCTGGGACATTTTTTACACTGACAGGATCATTTCTGTAATTTCATTAAAACACCTGATGATCACTTCCTGAATGATATCATTAATACCTGTTTCTATAAATTAATTCTTTTTTTTTTACTACCCACAGGACTTATTATTCAAATACAAATGAACAGCTATCTTTAAACAGAACCAAAGACATTCAATTCTTCACCTGGATCATCTGATAAAGGAGGGCTCCTAGACAACTGGGCTGCCTCTCCAATTAGGAAGCAAGGATATCGTGTGCAAAGCATTTGACACTGTCTGACAAGTCCTGGTAGATGATGCCTGTCACTCCTCTATTACCCACCAACACAATAACCCTAGAATACCACCAAATTTTTCAGTGTGCATGTCTCCAACTACTCCTGTTTATTCCATATGCATTTGCATGAGATGTTTAATTTGGACACCAACAAAAATAATTTACTGGCTGGAGTGGATGGAATTCCTTCCTGCTGCACTTCAGGTGCTCTCCTGCTCAACTGTCATTGTTCTCCTGGCTTTGGGCATCTATTGCTGATACCAGCCTCAAACTAGTATGAATGGGATGAATTGAGGTTTCCTTTCCAGCAGCTAGTTTAAAGCCCTCTTCTCTAGCTTAGCAAGCTAATTGAGAATGCTTCTCCCCTCCTCTGACAGAGAGAACCCATCGGTTCCCTGTTGACCAGGTTTCTCAAACTGAGTCCCATGGTCTAAGTAGCCAAACCCCTGGATGTAGTCCTGTAATAGGGAGCAGACTGGTTGCTTTACTCAGCTCCAGAGTATCTCCTGACACAGTGGGTCTTTCCACTTCAGACTACAAAGTGACAAAGTGGTTCTGCAAGGGCACTTCAGGCTTTGGGGCAAGTCTCTTCTAGTCCTTACTGTTGCAAGCTTCCATTCTTCTGCGCTACTGCACCCCTCCCACATGTGCTGGTAGTGGAATTTTTAGCTGTAGGTCCACTGCAGACCACTCCTGGAACCAGCTAACTTCTTCTCAGACTCTCTGATGATAACAGCAGCTGTCTCACTGCCTCACATGTCTCAGACATCTGTTGCAGGAGTCCTCCACCTGGGCACTACCTTCGCAGGCACCTTTACTGCATATTCCTGCTCTTGGAGCAAGGCCTAAGTACCTCCTGTGGTCTCATGTCTCTATTGCAACGTCTCCATTCACAAGCTCCATCTGGGTTGAGGTATCAGCTGCTGCCTGGGTGGATGGTTCAGATTCCCCCAGCATGTACTGCAGCCTTTCCTCTCAGTAAAGTGCCCACCATTCTTGAGGCTTGGGTAAGATGGGTGACCTTGATCTGTGCAGATTGTCACAGAATGGCACCCAGTTGCTTATGTGTACTTAAGTCTCCTACTTGGCCAGTGCAATGTCCTGCCTTCAAAGAAATACTTTCCCAAACAACTTCTGTGCCATGGCCTGCCTGATGCACCCACCCTGTCTGCCCTCTGTAAGCATGGGGTGGCCCCCACTACTCCTGATCACAACCAGGCCTTGTCCAGTGCTTTCAGTCAGAGCTGGCAGCTCCTAGTGGGCCTCTCTGTTCACCAGGGTTTCCCCAGTTCAAGAAAACCCCCTATGCACCTCGACTCCCCACTCTGCTGCAGATGATACTTAGTCTGGGATGGAATCAAACTTATAACAGCCTGTACGGTGCTGTGTTTTGGATCTGTGACCAAAACCATGTTGATAACAATGGTTTAGATATTTCTAAACAGTTCTTACACAACATGAAAGATGTGTACAGCCAGAACAGCTGACTCTAACCAAAGGAATACTCTGTATCATATGACATCATGCTCAGCAATAAAAGCTAAAGAAAAGGAGAAAGTATTATATGAATTCCTTACATTGCTTTGCTTGCAGAAGCAGCTTTAGTTCATGTATTAACATGTCTTTATCTCAGCTTGCAAGGTTTTCTCACTTTTAACCTTCCCTCCAACTTTCACCCTGTTCCTCTGTGGAGGAGTGAGCAAGAGGTTGTGTGGGGCTTAGCTGCCTTCCAGAGTTAATCCACCACTATCACACTTGTTGCTTGCTATGCTCAAAACTAGCTTTCTTTGTTATTATGATGATTGTGTATTCCTGTATTTTTCCACTCTTTTGATTGTGTATGGTTCCTTATAAAGAATATAACTTCTTGTCCTATGCAATTATTAAGTTTTGTATGCATCTTGGAAAAGATTTCTACTAATGAGATTTGAAGCCTAGTCTTTTTTAAGTCTATGCCTGTAGCTTTTGCATAGTTTAGCTTAGATATCTTTGACACAAATATACTCTCAAAACATGCTAATCAGTTGCAATCCACACTAGATAAACATCACAGAAACTGTTACTCAGTGGCTGATCCTGAAAATTTTATCCAATATGAGTCAGGACACCTAAAGTGAAGTATAAATATATGAAAAATATTTACTTTCAGTCTGTGGCATTCCATATAATGTACTCTTTCAACCAGCCTTTCTCTCTACCCATTTTTGAAAATCACCTAAAATTTTAAGTGACTTAATAAAACATTCCTATAAGACGGTGAACATTTTTTATCAAACATTCCTGCTTCCTTCTAGTCCTACTAAATAAGTACAAAAACCTAAACTTAAAAACAAAAACTTAAAACCCCCAGAACAGACAAAAGAGGAACAATGTAATGCAGCAGAAAAAAAAATCCAACAACAGAATACCAAAATATTGCTGGTTAGTAAAAAAATAACAGAAATCCATGGGGGGGGGGGGGGGAGGG
>VXBZ01004721.1:0-43310 GCA_013399135.1 Heliornis fulica | reverse complement strand
GGGGAGGAATTTCATAAACAGCCAATATTTTGTGACAAGTTACCTTGTAGAATGGAAATCTCAATGAGTAGTTTACCAGTGCTGATGGGGAAAAATGGTGACTTCTGTGCAAAATATGTTCAGCTAAAGGTCCCATCTTTCACTTCATTCAAAGAAAGCAACATATATTTGATAGCAGTACTCTATGCATGTCAACCTTTCATTTGATAAGATTTGTTTTAATTAGCAAATAAAGTCTAAGTGTTCTATCAAATTAAATATTTGGCTAGGAAAGTTTGAGGTGCATTAATTTTTAAAGGCTATTATTACAAATTAGTGTAAGGGAAGGTATGTATTTGCCAGTTCTTAAGATACATATTTTTATGTATTTTTAAAGGGTTAATATAGAAGATCATTTGCACTCTGCATCTAAGATTAATGGAAACATTTTAGTAAAGTTTATTTATGTGCTATTATCTAAACTAATATGTTTATGGGAAAAAAATTTCTGCTTGACATTTTGTGTTTTGACTGGCATTTGCTAGTTGCCAGCTGTCATAAGGAAAGGACTATAACACATGCCGTTAGCAGCATATGCCTTTTTGGGCGCTGAATAGCGTTTTCATACAAAAAATCAAATGATCCATAACATATTATGCTGTCATTTAAAAACTGCATCAGAACTGTAACATTTTTCATGCTCATAATAAATTTTGTTCCCCGAGGCTCAATCTAGCCTTTTCTCACTATGTTTAGGGACATAATGAGGAAAACATTTATTCTATTAATTGGCATTACTTCTTTTCAGTATGTTAATGATTTTCTCAGAATGAAGATTTCTTGTAACAGTTTTTAGAAGACACTGATTTCTGTGCTTTGCTACTCTGTCAAATGAATCTTTTTTCCTACAGTACTTCTCAATCATTCATAACTCTGACAAGTACTTATCAGATGAGAGAAAGATTTGATAGTAAAGCCCCTAGTCATCTGTTTTTCTAGAAAAAAAATCCTACTGCAGAGGTTTTTAAGAATCTGTGTGTAAACAGGAAATTCTTTAAGTAATTTTCTTATAAAAGTACATATTTACTAAAATGGCCCTTTAACCTTATTTTGCTGAGGAAACATTCACCTCACTTTCCATCAGAGAAACAGAAGTCAGTTTACTTCCTGGAAAAAGAAATTTTAATATCTGACTGTTATAGAAATTCGCTGATGTCTGGATTTCTTTATACATGTTTATCTCCTGTTATGCATAAGAGAAAAGGTATTCTAAGTTCCCTAAACAGTCAAAAGAGAAATGAGTATTTCCCTGGTAGGTGATTCAGTGCACTTATCTTTCTCCAAGGACTATTCGAGAAGCTATTCAAACTATGATACCAACTTAAACAGTTATTTAAATTAAGATGTTTAATTTATTTTTGAATACTTAAGGGTAATGAATCATTGTTTCCTACTATTTCCCTGTTCTAATGTACTAAATGTTACCGAATTTCTCCAAAGCCACAGGAATATCTATTTTCCCCCTTGAATTTTAAGTCAATCAAATCTTTACCTTCTGTTAACACTAACTTATCTGTGTTCATCATTTACTGATGCTAAAAAGGAAAAAAAAATCAGAATGTCAAGTAATGGTACTAATAGAAATCTACTGCTTTATCCAATATAGCAGACGTGTGGATCTTAAATCTTTACTTTGTTCATGGTTTTTAATTAAAGAAAAATTATTTTCAAAGATTTAGCTGACATAGTTCATAAGCTTTAACAATTGTATTGACCCTAGATAATTCACACTTTCATATATGTAATACTATTAAATAATAATAGAATCATATATTTTTAAATGACAATTATAAACTTTATTTAATTTTAAGAATTCTTTATATTAAACTGGTCCCTACAGTCTCAAATATACTGTTCTAATTAAAATTAATGACATGTTAAATAAAAACCTTATAACTTCAGAAATATATGTTCTCTAGTGATAGTTCTGAGAAGAAATATAAGGAAAAAAGTTCAATTAGAAATTCGACCAAACAAAAAAGGTAGGTATTGTTTTGTTCAAGCACTCTTAAATATATTTTGAGGTTTAAAAAGAACTCCTAGTATAAAGTTTCTACGCTTTTTTCTTTGCATTATGATGAAAAAAATAATGTAAAACAGTTCCTGTATGCGTGCTAAGCATGTACATATATGTACATATATATACACTAATAATGCATATGCTGAGAATGTTATCTATATTTAAGTTCTGGTAGGAGAAAATCTGATGGGTGTTATTCAGACATATGTCAGTTAAATTACTGATGGTATCTGACTCTTTTCCCTATAAGACAGAATTTCAAGGGACAAATATATGGAGAATCAGCTATGGAGGTCACATTTCAAAGTCCTGTTTCCTAACCTGCTACTCTCTAAAGACAGAAGTCTAAGTGCACAGAGGTATAACTCAGAGGGAATATTTTTAGTGTTCCAGGTTCTCTCTGAATCCAAAGAAATAAAAAAGCCAGAAATTCATGAAAGAAGGTGTAGTCATCTGGTAGAAATCAAATTACATACCAGGTTTGCTTAATCTATACAGTTGTGAAACTTCCTACTAATTAACCCCTCCACTACTAATATTTAACTGCTATAGTCAGTATCTGCAGATGCAGTGTGTAACAGACATCTTTCAGAAACTAGTTAAATTGTTCTTTTACATTTTTAATGTGAAATTAGACACTGTATTTTCCTGCTTTCTGGCCCAGATGCCTGAGATTTCTCGTTTACCTTTTTAATCCACCACAGAAGAGTGGGAAATTATCAACTGAAAATCAAAATGAGATAAGCTTAGTCATGCATTTACCATTCATTGTTTTAGTTAAAAGTAGCCAAAAAGATAGCAAATAATTTTTGATGTAAAAACAAACTTTTATAAATGCACTATGCAAAAAATTTTAAATCTTAATTTAATGCACTGATAACAATATTACACACATTCAACTCATTTCTTCTGCCTGACTGAACAGCTCTAAATGTAGTTGGTTAATAAGTATAGTTTTGGGTTTTGGATGTTGAACATTTATGAGTTGTGTAACAAAAGAGGCAAATCTTCCGTGCTGAGCTCACTTTACATGTTTGGAAATGTGTGCCTTTATGCTTTAATTTCCTTCCTATTGTATTTATAAAAACAATACTAAATACAATGTTAAATATTTTCATACAATCTTTCCTTTATGAAAGAATAATTAGGAAAAAACTAAACAGATATAAAATAAAATTTGAGTCAGCATACAGGGTCAGTGAACAGTAAAAGCCCACTGGAAGCTTTCTTTCTAGAAATACTGGGCAGAGTTTTCCCTTAGAAAAGCCTGATTTGCCAAAGCAGGTTTTTAATGGATTTTTAATTGCCTTTGCATGAATTCCAGTGCAAGTATTTTTAGGTGTAGCATTTAGTTTCTAGTGTAAAGAACAAAATAACAGGGAAGTTACACTATGTTGAGGGTAACAATTCTTCAGCACTGCATATGCCAGTGTTTGAATCTTTTTCAAGATGTAGTTTTTCTTCCAGAACAAAATCAGATGCTGAAACCCCCATATTTTCTGTCCAGTTCTATCAAATTACATAGGATACAGTGAAAAGTATAATTTTAAAGGATTATATGAAAATAAAAGCATTTCTATTTAATAAAATAAACTTATGTTTGAAAAAGTTCATAAGTATTTACATTGCAAAATTAACATCAAACCCCACAGTACTTACTAGTGATGTAAATATTACTTGAAACTCACATGAACATGGTGGAACAGAATACAAAAATTTTAAAAAGAGTTGCACTGTGTACCAAATTTAGCTTTCCAGATGAGAGATGCAAGTTCTATATAGAAACTCAATGGAATGAGAAACACTTCTGGTTTTCAACCAGTTAAAAACATCTTAACTACATTGCTTGTCATCTTGTATCCCCTACAAGGATCCTTTGGAGGTTATTTACTCTTGGGATAGGAAATTGGTATCAAGACCAATCAGCAAGTCCACAAAGGCTTTCAATATAGACAGATGAATGAACAATTGTTATTTGAACTCAATTACACATAATAAATATGAATAAAGAGCTACAGTTCAGGAAACCACTTCTGTCAGTTTGGAACATAATGTGAGGAAAAGACCAGTAACTGGGCAAATAATTTATCACAAATCCTAATGACAGTCACACAACAAGAAGCCATACCACTCAAATGTGAAAGTTTGTCTAATATCATAAAATCAGAAGGACTCATTGGAGCATAACAACCACATGCACACAAGATTTAAACTCTGCTTGACATCTTCATCACTACTAAGTAGTAATTTCTACAGTTCCACAGGACCTTTCCACACTTCTATCATAAATCCCTTTGTCCTTAAAAATGGCTGTTTTCATGTTATATAAGATGTTAAATACCACAGAATGATAGCATCATAGTAGAATCATATCAACATTAATCCATCCTTACAATACATGATAATAGTTTATGTAGTAATAAATATTACTATTTACTTTTGGAGTTGTTTTCTATAATCCAAAGACTATTTAATTTGTTTTTCAAAAAAGTACAGTTCATAAAATTTTGCTATGCTTCATATTTCAGAAATAAGTAAAATTAATCTGGGAATCTGTCTCAGAATATTATCTGCCTTTTAACAGTTTCCTATTTAAGATGCTTCAGTCAACTAATGGGAAATCTCTTCTGCATAGTGATAAAAGAAAAGTAGTATTTTACATGTCCTGTTTATGCATATGTCTAGAAAATAATAAAAATAAAGAGTGTGGAAAATTTTAAAGAGCCTTAAAATAATGTTAAGCATTAAATAACAAAAACACATACACCTCCCCCAAAAACCCCACGTGAATATATATAAAATAGCATTTTGGAATGAAACTGATGATTAGTCATTTCTGACTAATAAATCCCTTAACCATTTATCACATTCCGAAACGAAATAATCACAGAATTGAAAATTCTCAGATTTTTTTTCTTGGAATGGTTATCTTGAGATCATATAGCCCAGCCCATCTGCTCAAGCATCATTACTAGAGAAGACTGCTCAGGACCATGTCCAGTTTACTTTTGAGTATCTCCAAGGATGGAGACTGTACAACCTCACTAGGAAACCTGTTCCAGAGTTTTACCTTACTCATAGTAGGAAAATATTTTCTTAAATTCAGATGGAAGTTCATGTACTTTAATCTCTGTCCACTGACTCTTCTCATTTCACTGAAGGCAACATTTCATATTGCCTTCAGATATTTATACACAGCGTTTTCCAGGTGAAGAATCCCATCCTTCTCAGCCTCTCCACAGGTGAAAGATATGTTCCAGTCCTTTAATCATCTTTGTGGCCCTGTGACAGACTCACTTCAGTAAGTCTGTCCCCTTCGTACCAGTGTTCCCAGAACTGGACACAGTACTTCAGGTGTGTTATCATCACAGCTGAATAAGGATCACCATCACTCTGCTGGCAACACTCAAAGCAGCTCAGACTGTTGGCCTTCCTTGCCAAAAGGGCACACTGCAGGCTTATGGTCAGAATGTATATTTGGATTACAAATGAAAACACAAATTAAGGATTTTCTTCCATAATGAATCTTTATAACTATTCTTGAGATATCAGATAACAGTTTTTGGCTGCCTGTATATACAGACAAATATCTGTAAATCAAAGATATTAGTTTACACACATCACTTCATAGAATAACCAATAGTTCATTACCACTGTAAAAGCATTTTTGTTCACAACTATCAAGACTGGGGCACTGGACTAAAACCAACTTTTCTAATGAATGAGAATGGCAGCTCTTACATGTAATTACATATTCCCTGCAACTCTGTCCCAAAGAGACTTTGCAGGCTTACTGACAAAACTTCAAATACATATGAGTATATTGTTTGAAGCTGGAGGATATATAACACGGGGAGATTTTTGCATACAGTACAAATTCCAAAGAATGCATTATACTTATAGGGCTGCACAACAATTTCAAAGTCTCTACATAAGTGTCATACTGCCATTTCATCTGAAAGGAGGATTAAATTGGTCTGCTACAACGACATTCTGACAGTGTGACAAGGTAAAACAGAAAGTTCTCCTTGTGTTTACTTATAAAAAATAGTTCATAATTTTCATTACCTCAGAGGGTTACAAGTTATACTCTTTCATCATAAAGCATGAAGAGGAATAACTCATCTCTCCAGTGATCAGTTACTGGTTTGAATATGTTGTCTACTTGCATTCACAAGTGCAAAAAGTAATTTGTGTCTAGATCTTCCTTATTTACTAGTTTTGTCGTGTTGGTTGTTTCCCAGAAACATTGTTTGCCAAGGGCTTGTGGGTATACAAAATGCCTGGACTTCCATTCTGATACCCCATATGGTCTGCCTTGGTTTCCCAAATACCTACCACAGTGAAACCTATTTTCCTGGCAGACAACGAGGCCTTTAAGAGTCCATATTACCCATTTTCCATTGTTCAGAGACAGTTCAGGTTTTTCTTATTGTTTTGGCATGTAACTATGAACAGGTGTCATTAAGTGCAAGGAGGCATGTGGTGTCAGTGTAGTGGGGCTGTCACAGAAGATGGAATCCCCTCCTCTTTTCCTGAGGAACAGATGTCCTGTGCAGTGTTCTGCAGGCCTTCCCATCTCAATCCTATTGATACCTGGCATCTCTCCTTAATGGCAAAGGCTCTACCAACTTCTGAATGGGCACCCAGCCATCCAAACAGATGGTCCCACATTCAGGCAGCCAAAAAAAAATTTATGTGGCTGTAATATGTTTTTAAAGGCCATAATCCCAGCTGGCCATGCTGAAGTGGTTGTCCTTTCTCTGCTCCTATAACTGTTATTTAGACAATGTGCTACTCCTGCTTTGTCTTTGGTCTGTATTAATATTTCAAACTGGACAGTATAAATTTAACAAATTAAAAATGCCAAAAGCTCCTTTGAACTGTAACAAAAGGTAATGTTTTTTCCACATTTTTAATTATGAAATGGAACTTATGAAATCAGATTCTAAGGAAGATAGCATTAGAGCTTGAATGTTTTCTTTGTTTTAACACTATAAAATTAACAAAGAAGCATTAGTTTAAACCCATCAAAATATTTAGGAATATTTCTTTAGTAAATGTTTATCTGTGTTGCAAAGTCTTATGCAGTCACTTATCCAAGTATTTTGGTAGCTACATGTTTTGGTGCATTTAAAGTTACATCAGCAATGACTTTAGAAATTATATATAAAGGCTATTGATGTAAGCTTGGAACTTAATTTTAAAAGTTGTTCTTCCAGAGGATTCTAGTCCAGCACACAGACCATATCCCAGTTTACTACAGAAGACTGAATCCTCTAGAATTGACTTTTCAATCATTTTCTTTCAGCAACTTGGTAAGTATTAAATTTTTTTTATTTGTTTTGGAATTGAAAAAAACTTGCTTTTCAAGAACTGTATTTTTAAATTTCTGTATTCCAAGGAATACAAAGCATTTTTCCATACTGAGAAGTTATGTGTTCATTTCATCCTACTGTGTGTCAAAAGCTACTGAGATAATTAGAAGCTCTGATTTCTTCTTTTTATTATTCTATTAACAGACTCTGGGTTCTTATTACATTCTTATTGTTCACCCATCTTTTTTTCAGTATGTCAACACCAAATTATATCTACTACATTATAAACTGTAAATACAAGGTATGTTTTTATTGTCATGTAATGTCATAACAGGGTTGTAAATGCACAATCTATTCCAGATACCATTTTCCAATGGCTGTTACAAATTCACCTTTGCATGCACAGATTACCAGCACATGCAGAAGTAATTTAAACTGGGAAAATACATCCAAGTAGGAAAATTTCCCAAAATTCACAGAACAGACATAAGAATCAAATGTGAGCATTCAGATTTACTGTTGTCAAAAATCTCCAGCTGAAAAGATGGATTTCTAGAAAAGAATGACCTATCCCACCATTTCATTTCCTTAACATAACTGACAACAGCTGCCATTTTTATCTGAGAGCCTAACATGTTCTCAGGGGCATGTAATTAAAAAAAGGATTGCATAGTAAAATTATACCTACAGTGGTATAATTGCCATAAAAATGAAAGAACTGCTTGATTACATCAATGTCATGGTTTAGTCCCAGTCACTGAATAAGCACTGTGCAACTACTTAGTAGATAGGGAGAAGAATGCAGCATTAAAAAAAGAATTTGTGGGATGGGATAAAGGCAGTTTTAATAAGATAACAAAAGAAAAAAATAATAATGTAATAACTAAATTACTTTTACAGATATAAAGCAAGTGATGCACAAATGCAATTGCTCATCACGTGCAGAAGTGGAAAAACCCCAGTGACCACTTGCTTCCACTCACCCATCTCGCCTCCTGGCTAGCTTCCCCAGCTATACACAGTGTGATGTCATATGGTAGGGCAGGAAAGTCTGGGTTGACTGTCTTGGCTGTGTCCCATCATAGCTTCTTGCGCACCTGGCAAGATATGGGAAGTTAAAAAGTCCTTTACTATGTCAACACTACAACTGTTGGGGGATGGCTAGCAGCACAAGGCCACGATGCTGCAGAGTATCTCTGGCCTGAAGCGAAGTGCTGAGTGAGCGGAACAGCATGTATGTTATCAGGTCAGCGTGACCTTGTGGCTGAACACTAGATGAAAACAGGAGGCTGAACACCTGGGCCTGGACCCTCGGATAGGTTGTAACCAAGCCATAACAGAAGATACTAACCTACGTAATGCCTAACCAATCACTACTTGCAAAAACAAGATGTTATCCAATCCTGTATGATTACGCTTAAGAACAAACCTATATATGTGAACTACTAACTAGCAATAAATCGGAACAGATACGATAACTCTATGAGTAAATGTCTCTGATTCTGGCTCACCGCGACATACAACTACCTAGCTAAGGATAAAAACATCAGTGTGTGACCAACATTATTTTCATACTAAGTCCAAAATGCAGCACTATACCAGCTACTAGAAAGAAAATTAACTCAGCCATAACCAGGACACACAGCATCAAAAGAAACTTCATTTGCAGAGAAATCAGTCCGTCTTTGTTTCCTAGGAGACTCACAGTTTTATTCTAACCTGTGATCTATGCCCAACAGACCACACCAAAAAAAACAGGATATGAGCTGATAAAATAACATGTACACCACTAGTTTTCTGGCATCCCTAGGTTGGTACAATAAAATGTACACGTTTCTCACAGGCTGTGGGTTTTAGAGCCCAGAATAACCACCTGCCTGAAATCTAGAGAAGTCACAAGTCTTCAAGTGTTTATAGTTTTGTATAACATTCTTTTTTTTTCTACAGATAGGCAGAAAACCCACAAAGATTAAGAAAAACTGCCATTTAATGAGATTATGATGGGACCTTAGATAAAAGACAGAAGCACTTATAGACCTCAAAGGCTTCAAGGAGTTTACCATCTGTGGAAGACACAGTCAGCATGCTGTCAGCCTAAACCTACTGACATGATACAGAATTTGACTCCCAAAAGGATCTCCAGTTACTTTGTCTGATGAAAGGTATAAAATAATTAAAGGAAAAAGTAGCAAAGTTTAATGAGGAGATGGGAAAGAAAAATATCTATTAAAGATTTACATTTAGGATAGAGATAGTCCAGAACACTTTGTTAAAGGACACAAACAGGGCAGTCATTGTAAAGAAAAAAAATCTCCTGGTGTTCAGAAGAGGTTACTCCAGCATGTCCATTAATCTTTTTTTCCTGACTGCTTCCAAGGAAGCCTTGCCTTCAGTGGTGTTCAAAGTGCACAAGGTATTAAGCTAATTTTGTTTCTTCTGTCAAAATTCAGGTTAGCTATGACCATTGTTACACTTACACTGCATACCTGAAAGTTGGTAAACGCACTGAGAACCAGCAGATAGCTTATCAGGTCATACTGGAGACAATTATTCAACCTTGCTCTTTTCACTTCTTTCCTGAGAAGGTGCTTATACCCTGTGTTAAAGTCAGCTTTCAGTCTTCTAATTAAGGCTTAACAGTATGACAGAGTAAGTGGACTCCACGGGTGAAATTATACCACGTATATAGGAGTTGCAGCTATTAATCAACTTTCTGAAAGTTGTCTCTGATACCAATCATTAGGGAATGAAAGCTAAACACTTTTTACCTTTATAAATTTATTAATGACTGACTTATTTTAGTAAATCTCTGAATTATATGTTCCATCATAACAGTGATAATATGTATTCCAGCATAGAGACATATCTTTATTTAGAAACCAGCAACAAATTGCCTGTATAAGTTTCTCTTTCTTAAGGTCTTCAGGTCATTTATTGCACAGTTGCATCTCCCTCTCAATAAATAGCTCAGGTTTAGTAAAGATTATTGTGTCAGTGATAATAGGCTGTCCAGGTACAATAACGAGCTCACAGCACTGTAGGTGTTTCACAGTAACATGGCTCTCATATGATCCTCTGGGAAGAATAACATGCTCTTACTGAGGGTTTTTTTTGGTCTGCTGATGGTTATTTCACAGTAGCCACTGTCTTTCCAACAACTTACCCTTTCTTGCTTTTATTTCTGGTATAAATTTCTGAAACGACAAGATTAATTCTGTATCTGTGATTATAGACCAACTAAAGTGAAAAGAGGAAACCACATTTTCAGTTCAGTGCTCCACAAAGCAAGTATCTCATAGAGAAGGTTGTGTTAGCACTATGACTTTCAGTTGGGAAAGTAGCTCTTAAGAGGAGTCCTGCCAGGCTGGTATATGACAGAGGACTCCGCATCTTTGTGGTTTTGATACTGAGATGTGATTTAATAAAATATGCTGCTACTGGAAGTAAAAAGCATATGTAAAGTCAATGCCTTGTTTTGGTTTGCTCTTAATTAATACCCCTGCACTTGCAAAGACTGAGGCCATGCGGTGAAAGAAGCACGCAGTGTCATAACCTATGTTCAGTAGTACTGACCACCTCAGGGAAACACCTCCCTTAATTTGGTATGTTGGCTAACAATTCTGGTGAGAAGCATATTGAGAAGTGTTCAGTGTTGGGAAGAAGAGCTAGGAGGCTTGTGTACCAGCCTATACTGTATCTTTTTTCACTATCTCTATCCAAACATTCCTAAATACGAGTCTCTATGCAGGATCTAAAACATCAGTTTTCCAAATATTGCCATTACATTAAAGTTCCTGTTAGTCTAAAGCTTTAAGGTTGCTGCCATCGTACAAAAAAACACTAATGGTTTTGTGTTAAATTAATAGCAAAATACTCATTTAGTTAATCTCCCTCTCAGTTTTAATGACAAAAGAAAAAGTATTTTACAATCTCTTTTCCTTGCTCCTTACACTTATGAAAGACATCACTAGGCAGTACTGAATTTGGGGAACCTGACCATTTATGTTATCATAAGTAATGCAAACATCAGTGAGATTTATACAGAAATGAATACATGAAAACAAATGAAAAAACCCAACACCACAACCAAAACAAACAAAAACCCAAACAAAAAAAATCAGATTAGGAGAGCCTGTATAAACTGTATTCCATGCAATTAAGTTTTATTTTCATAATCTAGGGCAAAGTGTGTTATGCAACAGTTGCTTTCCAGATGACCATTTCAGTTTTATATTTAGTACTTGGAATTTTATATAAATTATAAATTGTTATTAAATTAATTATCACTAATTAATATTATTAATTATTAAATAAATGCATGCATAAACAAAACAGTAAGTTTCATTTTTTAACTGTACGTAGGCAAGTCTTTCTGCCAAGTTTTTTTACACTAGAATTGCAATAGACTACATATGTCTCACATGGACAAAAGCATCTAAAAGTTATCAGGCTTTGAAAAATCAGCTCATTGAGCCTAGGTCAGTTAATTGATAAATTTGTGCACAAGGATTCTGTACTCAGGGCAGAAACTCATCTGTGTTTAGTAAACAGTTTAGGACTATATTTCTGCATCAGTCAGAAGTGTGACCCATTTGTGTACACAGACAAAAAAAAATAAAAGTTTAGATGAAAAGGTATGGGGACAGACTCCTAGAGTGTCTACAGCAACGGGTAGACATCTGGGTGGGAGGGCATTGAAAACATTCACTGTTTAAAGAGTCCAGAAATACTACTGGTCATCCCTACAGGAGAAAGGAAGTGGTCCCTCTCACCACTGTCACAAACTTAAGTTTATTCAATGCTGCTGAAAGGCAGTTCTTAAAGCTCAGAAGCAAAGTGCAAAATGTCCATCCTCTACATCCTCTTTCCAGAGGAAAGATAATAATGACAAATTGGGACGTTGTGGCTTTTTTTCCTCCCTGTAGTTACCTTTGTTCTGTGATTATTCTGACTTTAAGTAGTGCTAAGTTTGAGGACTTCATTGCTGCACATATTGTGCCCAGCCCGTAAATTATGGTGGGTTTTTTTCTTTGGTGGACAAGACAAAGAACTGATAAATTCTGGGCTGCATTTCAAAAGGTTTTTCTTCAAAGAGGGTTGCCAGCAAGCTAAACTACTCTTATCAATGTGTATAATGATCTGATAGTAGAAACCAGAGGACCAAGGCACTTCTGAGAGGCGAGTGACCACTGAAATACTAAGAGGCACCAGGCACAAATTATAAAGCAAGAAATTCCACTTGAAAATTTGCTGTGAGGGTGATTAAACAGTAAAACAAGATGCCCAGAGAGGCTGTGGAGTCTCCATACATGGGAATATTCAAAATTTAACTGAATGGGGTCCTGAAAAATTTGGTGTAACTGACCCTGTTTAAGAAAGGTGGGTTGGACTAGATCTCAAAAGTGCCCTTCCAACCTAAATGGTACTGTGATACTCAGAAATCAACAACAAACTTAACCACAATTAAGTTTGCACTGAAAAATCATTTAAAAAAACCAAACCCAAGCAAAATAAAAAATCCATCTCCTAAAAAGTTTCCATTTCTGAGAAGTTTGTATCAAAATAAATGAATAAGTACTAGTTTCAAAGAGAACTTTGACAACATGTTATCCAATTGCTTGTCATACCTGGATTCAAGTGCATTAAGGTACATTTTGGTGTTCAAATTTAACCAAGTTCTTTGTAATAAAAGTAGCTCTGGCCTATCTAGCTCTAGCTCTGAACAATCAGGAACAAAGCTAGAAGACTAATAAGAGGAAATCTGAATACACAAACAGCAGATTTTGAATAATAAATGGTATTTCTGATGTCTAAATTTTATGGCTGTCTTCGAATCTAGTTTTCCTCCTTACCTAAGCATACCTAGAAAGCTAGAGTCAATAATAATAAGTAACAGCAGGCATGGCACTAAGGTTGGATTCAGATTGCTAGAGTAAATAATAATAAGTAACAGCAGGCATGGCACTAAGGTTGGATTCAGATTGCTAGAGTAAGACCCAAAGTAAGTAAGAAGATTATGTAAGACTGTGGGAAAACAAATCAATCAAGCATGAGAAACAGCCAGGCTGGGAAAACGGCAGTCCTTCAGAAGTGTACATAACAAAATTGCTATGGACCATTTCAGCCTACACTGCAGAAACTTGCCTACCATTTTTTTTTCCTTTTTATCTTACATAATTGTCACCATGAGGTACAGACAAAAACAATACAGTTAGAAGCTTGAGCAGTTAAAGAATGAACAAATCTATGATGTGTGGAAATGTCAGCAAAGCTGATTCCAAGACAGATTCTTTAAAAACATATCCTTTTCATTGATTTATTATAATTATGTTGGTTATTATATAATGAAAAAGACTTTTTTCATTAGCATATGAAACTTAATTTTATTCTCAATTTATTAAGACAAATCAGTCTTGCTGTACAGAACTCGAAGCCTGTTGAGCTGTTTCCAGATCTAGGTATTGTGTCCTTCTCTCCAGATGAGCAACTGCTTGCCTGCGAGTTCTGATACCAAGTCTTGAATAAAGGATTACTGAATAGAATTTAGGAAAATTGTCTATTTTTCTTTAGAAATTTCTGCAAAATTGCATTTCTCCTGTGCACTGCGTCAAACCAGCAGTAGAGGTATTCAGCTAGCACTCCTATTACTATACAGGGACAGAAAAAGAAATCTTGAAACGCGACACAGAATGCCACCTTCTGAAAGCACCAGCATCTAAGAAATCATCCGAAACCAGTTTGAGTAATCCAGTGAGGACTCCATCAGAAGCTTATTTTCTTAGGATAACTTTGTGATTGCTTCATAGAATTAAAATACTGCTGTTTGGTTACTGTATTACATATTTTGTTATAGTTCCAGGTAAATTTCCTCATAAGATTTAAGATAATAAAATATCTGAAGTCACTTTTGATAGGTTTCTTTGATAAAGATAGTAATAATTACATATAAAGGATCTACCTTGAGAGTCTCAGATTTAAGACCTCTGAATAGCTTGTTTTCATAGCCCTATTTAAATATTGTTCATCTTTGAAGTCATAATAGAACAGCTATTTCATAGATTTTTGATTACGCGTAGCTGGATTGCAAAGAACACTCCTCCATTCACCTTTAATCCAAACCTCCAGAGGAATTGTAGCTGCTACGTGGAATGAAAAGTAGTTTCCTTGCTATTATTTAATCATCCTATCTGCTAGCTATTATCTGCAGTAATAAGAGCAAAGTTCAAAAGCTGTAAGTCCCTTTTTAAATTAAATACCATTAGCTTTAGCCCCACATCAGATTTTCTTGAGATCTCTAAAAATAAATGCCTCCCTTAGATATATTCAATAGGCAATTCATCCTCACTTGCAAGTACTGAGGCTGAAATAAAGCACTGTGCATGAAACAAAGAAAACTTTATAGTGAAGTAATGCAGAAATACAGTACCCATTTTTGAGAGAAATGAAATAATTTCTCACTGTATTTTGGAAGTTTTGCTTCCTTCCACCTTTCTGCTACAAATGCTAAGACTGGAAAAGAAAATCTCTGTAAATACTATCCATTCCTGGTTTAATTTCATAGAAAATTGTATTTGAGGCTTGAAGCATTTGCCTGTCCCAAACTCCTTATAAAGGAGCATCTGATAGTGATATGAGAAGACCCACTAGTTTAGGGCCAATGTACTGTTAACTTTGTTGCACACATTAATGGGATAAAGCCTGACACTATCAGTAAAAAAAAGAAAAGCTATGATGCATATGAAGGTGCTAACAAGCATACTGCAAAAGCAGGTGGAAATGGTCCAGCAGAATTCTCTAACTACCAATTGACAATACTCACAGCACACTGCAGGCTGTCCGGCTTACTCTAACACTTTGATATTCTACATTCATAAAGATATAACTACTCTGGGCATTACTATTTGGATTTTATTATGTGTCATTTCCTTACTATATAATCTCTGATTTAAAAAAGTACAACGCAGATGTCACCTACAGCAGTTTTGTACAGTTTTAAATCTCCTATTGCAAAATCATGTAAAAAAATGGGAAAATAAAATGTCTCAATGATTATTGCTTATTTGTTAAAAAAACCCCAACAATAACAAAAGAATGAAATTACTCATCTACCATCTCTGTGCAGGAGATTTTAAACAACTAACTCCTGATCATTTTCAAATATTCACATTACTCAAAATCCTCTGTCTGACTGCACATGCAAGATATTGTTGGTTTCATTTCCTACCAAGGATCAAAGGTCTGGGAAAACTGTACTCCAGCAAAGACAGAAAAGTTTTCAGTGAAACTGACATTCAGTTCTAGGAACACAGATTCTAACATTTTGACTGATTGCTGACTTCTACCAGAAACAATGGTTCCTCTGAGTGTTACAGCTAGGAGTATCTGAATCAGGCCTATTCAGTTCATTTGTTTTCTGCATGGTTAGCTTTTGGTTTAGTTTCAGAACTAAAACCTCAGATATTTGTGCGCATGATGTGCACAGTAAGCCAATTTGGTTTTGGTTTGATGTTTTTTTTAAATCTGATTCTAAGTGACTAAGTGTCATTTAGTTCTCAAAATATGCATGTAAATTAGCTAGACAGAATAACAGACTCAAATCGTTAAATTCTTAATGCATGCTTTTGACTCTTTTGGAGAATCCTGAAGACTCCAAGGCATTTTCCAAAAATGAAATTGAGTGTTGACCTACTCTAAGAGATCCTCCATGGAGGTTGGACCAGATGACTTTGAGGTCCCTTCCAACTCCTAACATTCTGTGATTCTGTGATTAGTATGCACAATTCCTGTGCAAACCTTCCAATTAATTTCTTTGTTAACAAGAACTACTTATTACATATTAATTTAAATTTATCTGCATTTATTAGTAAACAAAAATATGAATGCCATTATATTTGTTGGAAACAAGGTATTTTCTGCATGTAAAAGTTGACACTAGTTCTGTCTTCTAGGATTGTTGACTAATAATTACTTCTATTCCAATACCACACAAGAGAAGGATGTCTTTGAATCTGAATTCTTAGTAGTCAAGAATTGGAAACAGTAATACTAGCTCTGTTTCACATGACCCAGGAAAGGAAGTTGACTCTGCCTATAGCAAATGCTCAAGCACACTATCTCAGCAGGGCTCCCTAAATGGACAAAATTAAAGTGAACCATATGGAAGAAGAATTCCATACAGAAATTTCTGCAGAAGTTAGTTCACTTTCTGACTTTTTAATCTCTGAAGAAATTGACCTTCTACACCCTCTACGCATCCATTTGCAAACTAATTTTCTTACAGATCTGCTACAAGTATTAGGAAGCTTTTGGAAACTCAAATTTAATTAGGAAACACAGCATTACTCCCACAATGACAGATACTCAAGTATTAAAAAACCCACATTAACAGCAATTATTAGTGCACCTAACTACTAAGACATCTGAGTCACCATACAAAGCTTACAAAGCTAATAAACTAAAATAAAGACATAAAATTAAATTGGCATTTGAGATTTTGTGTATAGGTTAACTATGCAGACAGACACATACTACAGCATTTTGTAAACAATTATTTCCCTCGAACTGTCCTTTAAATTCACTTATTAATTGTATTATACCAGTCTGCTATACCACTAGAACAACTAGATTATTTCCAACATTCTTTCTGGTCATCAGACATCTCAAAAATCATTTCTAAATAAACCCAAACAACATTTTAAAAAACCCAAACCAGAAGTTATCTAGGGTGCCCCACTCTCCATGACTTTTTCATGACTTTGCCTCTTAGGTCTTATCACTGACAGTCAGTTTAATTGGGGTACACTTATGATATTCCCCTGCTGACTCCAAGTTTCCACTAGTGAGGAATAGCTATGAAATAAACAAAACAGGCTTGCATGGTTGACAGTCATGTGCATAAAGGTCAAGGTCTTTTACTTGATACATCTCTTAACAATGGGGGGGGAAGAGTGTCATAAGTCTGAGGAGATAAAAGCAAATGTTAGCAGACAACAGACTGCTCTTCACTAGAAATTCATGAAAATAAGGGAACAGATCAGCAGGTAATGAAAATTTATGTATTTCTACTACAGCAATTAACATCACCTGGAGCTTATGCTTTTTTTCTCTAAGCAAGTGGGACTATCAGGAAGCTTTGAAGTCATGTTTATAATGTCCTAAAATATGTTTTAGTGCGCACTGGAAGTTAAAAAACATTTAAATCACTGAGACACTAAGATAAAATTTTATTCCAATATGAATCATACCAGGTAAGTCAGTTAACCAGGTAATTAATAGATAATAAAGTAAAATTTTACGTTGCAGTTTATCATTTGAGTTAATACACAAGATTTTGACTCCCTGGCATGATATCCTGAGACTGCAAGTATCAGGACTGACAATTTGTAGTCCTAACACCATCTGGGAAAATTTTAAATTGAGATGATTGAGTGACCTGGATTAAACAAACACACCGAAGTAAATCTATTTTTATCTACTGAAGATGTAAGAACTGCAGCAAAACTGCTGTACTCTATAGTAAACAATAGCTAGAATCAACTGATGAGAGGAAAATATCAATAACATAGAAGAAAATGTTTTAAAGTTGTTCAAAACAGCGTAACCAGAGGAAACTTGAGTGGAAAGAAGAAATTCAATTTTCATGGGGAGGCAGGTTTGATGTAGTAGGATTAGAAAGAGAAAAAATATGTAACAACATGCACAGCTGAAATAAAAGACTGCAACTGTTAAGCACTGGAGTTGGGTACAAGGAGTGTATTGGTCATGTAAACAGTTCCAAACAGGAGTTTTGCCTGTTGTGCAGCCAATAGGGGAAAAAAAATTAAATATACATATATATAACGAAGTGACGCATTCCTATAGAGATCTCTGTGCAAGCTCTCTAGTTTCTCCTTCACTGGTTTATAAACAGTACCAATCTAATATGACTTTGTAATTCAGAGGCTCACAATTTATTTTGGATGTAACTATGTTAATGATTATCCAATCACATAGTTCAAGTTAGTAAAAGCCGCCTGTACCTTCCCTGACACAGCTCTCTAGCCTCTGTGCTGATTACTTAAATTTTCAAGGTGTGTACGTATCTAGAGTTATATTTGAGAAAATTTGTATGATCAGATTTTAATGTATTCAATACACACTGAAGTCTCATTAAGCATGCTGAGGCAGTGGATATACATCTTTTACATTTCAGTGGTTGTCTTTCACACATTAGATGCACCATAGAACTAACTGACAAGGAAAATACTGCTGAGAAGTGGAAAGATTCAGCATAACATAAGGAAAACATTCTTGGCATCATGTATGATTGAACAAATTGCAAAACATACTTTGATCATCTGGGAATTCAAATAATTCAGGAAAGTACTGAAAAGTGTAATCTTTTGGAACTGATTTGGGGCTTTGGTATAGTATTATTGGATCTTTAAATCTATGGTTCATCAGGTATTCTGATTTCAAATGCTGGTATCAGAATAGCTTATTTTATTATTAAACAATATCCTTGTGCATATGAAAGAGCAAAACCCCAAAGCACATTTGTTTAAACAGTGGTACAATGTAGTACATACAACTGGCTGTGTCCAGTCATGTTGCATAAAGCTATCAAAAAAATCAAAAGCTATTTTTGAACACTTACTGCCAGTGGGTTGTTACCTACAAGCAGTAAGCCTTTTACTGTTATCCATAGGAAGAAGTCAGTGGCAGGTGTTCTGCTTCTGGCATATCTCTGCTTTAGAATTTATGGGATTCTTTCTTTTTCCAAGGAAGCGTTCATTAAATGCTGTTACAACCCTCTATGCGTAGTCAACAAACATAGCCTGAAATATAAAAGTAGTAAAGAACTTCTCCCTGCAGATTCTGAACAAAAGGAATATGTTACCCTAATGCTTACTGCAGAGAAAAATGATGCCTTGTACAGTACCATTTATGGTTATAATAAAGAATGAGTCTCTGATAAGACAAGCTGGCAATAACAGAAGTACACAACTAGATGTTCCTGGCAGCCTTAGAGACATTTTGTGCTCCCGAGCAACACTGAGGATATCCTTTCAATGAACTGCCAACTTTTTCCTCAAGAAAGTATGTGTCCTGTACACTAAATATGATGTGAAAAAATTTCTTAGGTACATCCCATACACAGAAATCAACACATAATTATTCTGCTGTGTATCTTTCAGCCTCCATAAGTTTCATTCATACCCACGGTAACTTATCTAAAACTAGGAAAAAAATGTACTTTTATTCTCTCAGCTCCAGTTTTAAGATCTACATGTTGTATATTAATTTTGTCTAACTGAATGACATGAATAGCATCAGGTTATTTCATCACAGAAATAAAATTAAATTCATTATCACACATGAAATTGTAATTCTTTGTTAGCAGTTGAGAATAAGTATGAAAATTTAATTAAGCAAATGAATTGATGTCATGATAATGGAAAATAAATTTAGGGAAATGAAGTTCTAATGGAATTTTGTTGTAATATTATTTCTGTAATGGATGTTTATTTGCCTTATAAGTTTGGTAAATGTTAAAAATAGGATCTTTTAATGGAAATGTCAATATAAATAAACATTAAAAGTTACCATCAAAAAGGCGTGGATATTTCACTGCACACAAAGGCTACTTCATGCAATAAGTACTTGCATAGGCAGAATATATAAAAACACAGTGCGTAGAATTAAATGGCATATATTAAATCTTGCAGTCATATTTTTAAGATCTTTTGATAAACAATCTTTCCCTGTCTCTGCTTTGAGTTGAATGGAGACGGTGCCAATATCAAAACTAGAAAACAATGCTGTCATGTTCTCTAATAACATAAACAACTGTGACATAAGTGAAATGTCAACCACTTCTTCACTTCCCTATGTTTTTTCTCAGTAGCCCCTTCCTCCATGCAGGCCTCCTGAAACATAGGCTCCACTGTTGTATGTCCAGATGGACTGCTTGTGAGGTAAGGAAGGAACTCCTAGGAAACCCACAAACTCTACCAGAAATTCCTCTTTTCTGCAGGATGATGGCCCTCTGCAGTTCTTCTGAACAGTCTACTATCTCTGGAAATCCACGGCAGCCTTGCTCCTTCCTCTCACGAGAGGCAAGTCCACATCTCATGTTTACTGCAGTCAAGGCTTCCCCAAACACTCACATCCCCAACCAGCTCTCACTTGGTTTTAAGTATGAGGTCAAATTAAGCAGCTCTTTGATATAGAATTTAACACTACACTCCAGAAATCTTGCGTAGGGAAAGTAGCATATGGAAATGAAGTTAAAGAAAATAATTGATCTTAGATGTTAGCTGCTGCTTTTCTTTTACAATAGGTAACAGCTCAGCATAACTACAACTTTTACAGTAAGTTACAAGGCATTAAAATGCATAGATACACCAAGAACTCTGCACTGTCAGTGATTGTCTCAATGACTTTGATAGGAAACAATCTAAAAACTGCCTATATGAAGTTATTGAGCAGTTTAAAAAAACAAAACATAAAACAAACAAAAAAGCAAACTTATTTCTCAGTTGCAATGTTAAGTCAGATAAATTAAACCAGCTAGTCAAAGATAAAAATTCAATACTCATTCAAAATCACACTTGCCTTCTACAAGACTTACATGATGTAAGTGCTTCCTGTCTCATAATAATGCAGCACAATGAGATCCTAGACTCTAGATTAATAAAGCACAACCACTACAAAGTCAACAAACTGAGCTGCAAGATCACACCTTATTTCCTTGCAGGATCAAGATCTGGAGTATTAACTCTACAAAGCAGTAAACTGTGAGATGTCTAGCAGATGCAGGAGGCTTGATGTATACAATAGACATGAGATGACAATCTCAGAGTCTGGAGGATTCTGGAGTAATTTGGTTCAATGGAGCAACTGAAGGACTAAGAGGCTCACCCCTGTCTGCAGTACAGCAGTGCGTGTGCAATGACTACTCAGTGTTATGTAGAAATTATATGTTCTATTTATAGTCAAGTCTAACTCATGATCATGTTTATTTCTTTTATGTCTGAATATAAGGCATGAATCATAGAATGTTAGGAGTTGGAATGGACCTCAAAAGATCATCTAGTCCAACCCCCCGTCTGACTGAGCAGGATCACCTAGATTAAATCACACAGGAACATGTCCAGATCGGTCTTGAATGTCTCCAAAGAAGGAGACTCCACAACCTCTCTGGGCAGCCTGTGCCAGTGCTCTGTCACCCTCACTGTGAAAAAGTTCCTCATATTAAGATGGAACTTTGTGTTCCAGTTTGGAACCATTGCCCCTTGCCCTATCACTGGCCAACACCAAGAAAAAGCCTGGATCCATCCTCCTGACACTCACCCTTAACATATTTATAAACATTAAAGAGGCCACCCCTCAGTCTCCTCTCTTCCAAGCTGAAGAGACCCAGCTCCCTCAGCCTGTCCTCATAAGCAAGATGTTCCACTCCATCATATTGGTGGCCACACGCTGGACTCTCTCAAGGAGTTGTATGTCCTTCCGGAACTGAGGGGCCCAGAACTGGACACAATACTCCAGGTGAGGTCTCACCAGGAAAGAGTAGGGGTGTGTGTGTGAAGGACCTCTCGACCTACTAGCCACCCCTCTTTTAGTAGACCCCAGAATGCCATTGGCCTTAGCCACAAGGGCACATTGCTGGCTTATGGCCATCTTACTGTAATAAAAAAAGTGGTAATTAGACCATCATTTACTTTCATTCCATGACAGAGACAGTCTTTGCTATGAAGCTTCTGTCAAAACCAACAGGCACTTATCTGTGACAGTCTCCATAAACTTCAGCTGAAGATCAGTGTTTCCCTATCCAGTATTACACTCAAAATCTTCTTTACAAAGATGAAACACTTACATGCTATATACACATGAAAATTTATTGTTAGTAAAACTGAAATCTTAATGGCTGTAACCAGCATTAGTCAAGATCCAATTGCTATCCAATAAATCAACAAATAAGAATAAAAATTGTTACACACACTTAGTTTTTATCCTTTCTAGATGTTGTGCTTCCCCTTCCATGAGATGCTAGTGTGGTGGCTTCATTCAGTTAATGAGGGTGTGGAGACATTTACAGAAAGTCATCAGCATGTGGATCATCCCTCGTTCCTGAGGAGAATATAACGTTCAGTTCTAGATTCTTCTCCCTCTAGAGATCACTCAGGGTCAGTATTATATGCTCTTAAAATTTTCTTTATTACTTTTTCAGGCTGCAGATCTATGCTGAATCTACATTTGCTTCATATAATGCCTTTACAGAGACAGATTCTATTACTTTGATCTCTTTCCTATCTCTAAAACCAGCTTAGTTCAACTCCAGGTCTGCATTTCCTTAACTGACCATGGGTGAGCTGTTCACGGCCATGGGGTCTCCAATGCCAGGTATGTACTCCTGTGTCACATCAGTGTCTCCATTTCTCAAGGCCCTCTCTATCATACAATGTATGTTTTCCTACACTACATTTCTATATTATAACTATTATACTGTATCCCACAAAGATAGAAGTAGAACATAAACACAGTACCATGCATGCTATGTATTTTCTGCTTCAGAGATCTCTGAAGGATTAGGAGTCAGTTTACACTTGACTCCATTCAAATTCATAAGCATCAGCTGCAAGAGCTTGGAATGAATCTTCTTGGCCACTGTGCCCATGTAAGAGGTAATCTGCATCATGTCACAGAAGCAAAGTCATTGCTCTGCATAAGAAATGGAGGAAAAAAACAAAACCAAGAAAGACGCTTTTTTTGTCCTGTTGCTCAGTCAGCAGCAGTACCACAAAACTGAAAAGTGGAAGATTTGCGGAGCAGAATACATTCCAAAAAACTTATGGGCAAAAAGTTATACATAAAAAAATAAATTGTTAACAGGGTGAATATTTTTGATATTTTGGTCTTAATTCTCTATGTTGCAAGTTATCTTGTTTAGATTCTTCAGTGTATTTTGAGCTGCTTGTCCATCTCCTTATTTTCTAAAAATTATTTTGAACTAAGAAATATTGAGCAAGTAAAAATTTTCTTTACAATGTCTGATGTCACAATCTTTAATCTGACTCCACAGTGCAAATTACTGAGGAACATGAAGTGTGCTACCACAGATGAACCCATTGTGATTAGTATAGCTACACAAATTCCTCTGAGCTTATATATGTCCTTTTCTTTCTAGCACTGCTTTAACATTCTCTTAAGTTTTGCTTTCACCCCATCCTGCCTTTTAATTTATCTTTTTCTCCTGATATATAAAAAACCTGGTTACTGGACTTCTGTACCTCCCAGATTTTATAAAGGCTCCTTTTTTTTCTACAGGGAAAGAAGCACGAAGCCGACACTGTGTTTATATCTATTTTTATTTCTTTCTGTCATCAGATTACACTGTTACACACCATACTTAGTAACATAACCATCTGCTTCTTTCTCCACTTTTGAATATTCTCCAAAACCTCAAAGACCTTTAAGTGTCTTGAACTTGTGTTTATACCATAAATAGTGCTGTTTAGCTCTCAGTGGTGAGGCAGTGCCATTTTGTAGGCAAAGACTACCTCTTAACACTATTTCCACAATAACTTCAATAAGAATAAATTTTTTATTACTGGGCAAAATGTTCATTAAATATATATATAGAGACCTAGATTCTAGCTGGAGATGACTTTAGCAATGAACTTGAGGTGTGCCAGTTATAAATATCTGACTTGGCTTGCACCTGTGTATAGTATTTTTTGTCTTTTATATTTTTTTTTAACTTTGGGAAATCTAAGACTAGCTTTTTAGGTTAAAAACATAAGCCCACAACTATGCAGGATTCCTTTTGATATTCAAAAAATTTGAAGAAAATCTGTTTTTTTTAAAATAGCTGTGATGCAACAATAAAAAATCTAACATGATAGGACAAATTAATTTCCCGCAGTTATTTAAGTAATTAAAAATGGATCAGATCATAAGACACTGATCCAATTCTAGAATGTGAAGCTGTTTACTCTAAAACTTGAACTGAATGTATCAATACTTTTGTTTAAGAAAATCCGCAAACAAACAAAAAACACAGCTTTGCCATGAAGCAAAGGAGTGCTAAAGGAGAAAATCTGCCATAACATGTACATGACATCAGTTTACATGACTTCTTCTGCTTAATGATACTGTTTACAGTTCATCTGTTCAGATATTTCAAATCCCAGCATCTGCAGGCACTCCAAAGAATGTCTTATAAGCATGAAGAGTTTGCAGTAAGGGTAAGAGATAACTGGTTATTTATACCAAGTAAACAATGGTAGAGAATTAATTGGGCTGCAGTAGTTATGATACTCTGGTGAGGTCATATTGAAACATTTTTTTTGTACAAGTATGGACATTATTAAAGGTCTCTCACTACTAGGACTGAAGGGGCAGGCAAGGGGAACTATTTATGACAGGTCCCATGGTCTCAGCAAAACTCCAAGGTACTCTTGAGCAACAGAAAGCTTCAAGTAACTTTGACAATTCCTTTTTCTTCCTAAAAATTCTCCTTCCTCACAGAAGACTAGATTTACGCTTCGTGGGCTACCACAGTTAATGGTAATAATCACACACCCTCCAAAAACAAAAAAACACAAAGCCTCAAAAAAACCCCAACACACCAAACCAGAGCAATCAGCAGTGATTATTTGATTATTAAAGCAAGAGAGCAAATCAAAGACAATATAGAACAGAACACATTTAATAAACAATTACTTCTTCAATTACAATTATGTCTTTATATCCCTCGGTGCAGAGAGCTTTTGAGAAAAATGTCTTTGAGAGCTGTTCTAAACTTAGTGAGGCCTAAACATTTAATTCATACACAGAGGAAAAATGAGTCTACTCTTTGTCTTTCATATGCAAATACAACAGTTAATTGCATCACTGGTACTTTCATAAGCTTATAAAAGTTAATGCAGTCCGTGTAGTATTGACAGACAAGGAGTAGCCAGCTCTGCAGGGAATAGCGAGTCCAAGCTCAACAGCCAGAGGAAGGAGCTGAATGTCAGACTCGAGGACAGGCACAGGAGTGACAGCTCTAAGACACAGAAGTGCTTAGGGCAGGTAGACACAGCCTTGGCAAAGTTGAGTAAGACAGGCCAGTAGAGGTGCAAGCTGGGCAAAACTGAGAAGCTGAGGAGTGTTGGGAGGTTGACAGCAAAGTAAGTTGCATACACATTTCAAAAATGCTGTTATCCCCTTTATCCCAACTTCACTGGAAGCTGAGGACTTGCCTAGATTTTGAATGTGCTGCTTTTATCTTATTAGTTCAATATCATGAGTTTGTTAACAGTTTTGGTTCATGAACATCAGGTATACAGTAACATTGTATTGTCCTGAACTTAACAGATATTCTGGTTTTGTCTTTGTAGCCAAAAGTTCTCTAAATATTTAAATGTTGAATTCTCTTATTGAATTTAAGAAAAATGCCTTCAATTCTGTCATCAGCTGGCAGATCATAAAATTCTCTTTTGAAGTAGTCCAGACTTTTGCACTGTAAAATTTTTCAAAGTTTGCAAAATAGCTTTTTAAAATTAATCTCTTCTTTAAAGGTATCTTTAAGTTGTAGTACCCACTTCATAAGTGGTAGTGTCACCATAATAGTTGGGCTTTTACTAATAAACATCATAAAAATCTTACACTGATCAGAACAGAACCCAGCTCCCTGAGTTTCTAAAGAATCTGTTAGAGCTTTGGGGATAAAGTGTGAATTTACCAGCCTTAAAAGTCTGAGTGGGTAATTAGGGTTAGTCTTAGGGCCCTCTGCCTTGAATGCTCTGCCTCATTCTCACTGCTCCTAAACCAGCCTGTCAGGACATCTGTATCCTTACTGCTGTGGCCAGTTTATCTGAAAGAGAAAGCTTAAGTGACATAGTTCTGCCTTCCAGTTAAAATACTTTGAACAGAATATTTGGGGCTCAGGGATAGCTCTTCACACTGCAACTTCAATAAGAATGATTTCCACTCATCTCAATGACTTAAGAAATTAAGAAGGAAACCTGAGTCATGCTGAAATAACCAGCATTTTCTATAAAACATTTTATAGTTGTTAATCTTCCACTTAATAGTTGAAAGCCTTAAAGTTCTGAAAAGTAATATAAGTCAATTTCATTATGTGGTTTTGGTTTTTCACTTATTTGAAGCCATATGTGATTTCTGAAGAAGTCTGCTTTATGATTTCCAATAAAATCACTTTTGTAGGCTCCTGTTTGAAGTAGGAGTAGAGCCTCTTCTTGCTTCCACTTCAAGTCAGGACTGTTCTGTAACAAATCTTATAAATATAAAAGGTTTCAATGTCATCATCCTTCCAGCAGTAAGATAGTATTAAAATGAACTAGTTATTTTCACAAGCTTTCTGTAAAACTATTGATTATTTTGGGCCCCTCACTTCAAGAAGGATGTTGAGGTTCTGGAGCGTGTCCAAAGAAGGGCAACGAGGATGCTGAAGGGTCTGGAGAACAGGCCCTACGAGGAGCGGCTGAGGGAGCTGGGGTTGTTTAGTTTGGAAAAGACGAGACTGAGGGGAGACCTTATTGCTCTCTACAACTACCTGAAAGGAGATTGCAGTGAGGTGGGGGTTGGTCTCTTCTCCCCAGTAACAGCCGACAGAACTCGAGGTAATGGCCTCAAGTTGCGCCAGAGAAAATTTAGGTTAGATATTAGGAATAACTACTGAGAGAGTCATCAGGCATTGGAACAGTCTACCCAGGGAGGTGGTTGAGTCCCCATCTCTTGAGGTGTTTAAAAGATGGGTAGATGCAGTGCTTGAGGACATGGTCTAGCAGTGGACTTGGTGGCAGTAGGTTAATGGTTGGACTGGATGATCTTAGGGGTCATTTCCAGCCTTAAAAATTCTATGATTCTATGATTACTCTGTGGTGGTGAAAAAATATCTTTGAACTTACAATGTACTGCTCTGAATGTATCTGTACTTTAACACTAAAGGAATATATACATAAATAATGAACTACAGTAGCTATTCTTTACTTACCTTTTCAAAATATAGCATAAAAAATATTATATGAAAAAAGTTCAGGCAGTAGAAATATATACAGAGAAACTGCAAGAGCACACTTGTTACACTCCCTAATTCTTAGCTTGTATCCAGCTAAGGAGTTTCAGAAATGGACAAAAATTGTTTCCATTCATATCTCATTTATATTTCACAGGTTTATGCTTTACAAGCCAAGTTAAGCTAAACTTAGCAGATAGATCTGCCAGACATGTCTGTACTATGCCCCCACTCCTGATGGTTCCACTTCCTGCTGCCCCCATGATCACAACATTTGTGACTTGGAAGAGACTGCGATCTTAAGACATATCTCAAGGCAAAACGTTAAGGGAAAAAAAAGGGTCCTAATCCCCATTATAGAGCATTCTCAGTGAAAATCAGTGATATTTCCATGCTGATGGGAACTAACTTGCTTGTTAGAATATTTCACTAAACTAATTAGAACAATATTACTGTGGTGGTTCACAAAAATGTGAACACAAACAAAAGAAATGCTGCCTATTTGTTTTCATATTTCACACACACATTTGAGGTGTTATAACAGTTTCACTCATCACTGTTCTACCCTGGAAAAAATAGTAGTTTTAGCAACTCTTAAACAGGGATCCAACACTGGAGCAGTTCATAATGAATTGCAACCCATGGAAAGGACTTACTCTGGAGCAGTTTGTGGAGGACTGTCTCCCATGTGAGGGACACCACACTGGAGCAGGGAAAGCATACAAGGAGTCCTCTCCAAGAAGGAAGGAGCTGCAGAAACATGTGATGAACTGGCCACAACCCCCACTCACTGTCCCCCATACCACTAGAGGTTAAGAGGGAGAGAAAATGAGTGAAATTAATCCCAGGAAGAAAGAAGCAGGGAGGAAGGTATTTTAACATTTGGTTTTATTTCTCCTTATCCTACTCAGATTTTGGAAAGAAATATTTTCAAGTTCAGTCTGCTTTGTCCAGAGTGATAACTGGTGAATGATCCCTGTCCTTATCTCAAACCTTTTATTAAATCTTTTCTCTCCTGTTCAGCTGAGGTGGGGAGTGAGAGTGGCTTTGGTGGGCACCTGGTATTCATTCAAGGTTAAACCACCACACATAATACTGTTCTCAAATCAGTTTTTTTTTAAATTATTCTAAATTATTTTCTTAATCATAGAAATAAGGAGTAATGCAGTGTTTAATGACATTTACACTTGCAGTAAATTTAGCATCTCACTACTGTACAGCCCAAAGTATTAATTTAGGTTTCTTTATGTAAAACTGGTCAAAATACTGGCTAATACAGAATCTTTGTTCTGTTTTGTAGTTTCATATTCTTCTAATTATACTTAGGATAAACCTTATATCATTCACAAACAAAATTACCATGCCTAATACAAAAACTAGAGCAATACAAACCATGTATTTGGGAGCCAAGCTAAAGTTAAAGTTTACTTCATCGCTTCTTTCACAGAAAGTTTCCTGCTAGACTCTGGATGAACAGGAAGAGTTAAAACTTTTTTCTTGGTAGTTTAAAAGATGGAGAGAATTGTTTTAACTAGAAATTAAGCCAGATAAGCAAGCACAAAAAAAGCTGAAAAACTAGTTCAAAACTTGCTCATTCAGAATTCAGCTTGGCTTGGTGGTAATACAGCACCTTCCTCTGTTCAGGGAAGTGAGGACAATGCTCCCACCTGTCCAAGCAGTGGCTTTCAGCCAACTTCTGCTTTGTTGCATACACATGAGGACTCTCTACTGACAATTTCTTCAATCATTTTGTTCATTGATTTTCCTCAAGATCTGTGATTACATTCCCAGGATGAGAAACAAGATACTTCTGTCACAGTTATTTGTACTAAGACTTTCAGAATCTCTCTATTTCTAGCTCTCATTTATCTCTCTTCCTTTCTTTCTCACCATTAAACAGTTGCAGGTTTTCTTCCCTGAAGCTCTCAAAATTTACCATCTAAGAAAATTAACAATGAAACCACTAGGACAATGTGTGCTTTGCTTTGTAGAGCCACATATTTCATGAATAGAAAAAGAAGAAATAAACAACAACAAAAAGCATCCAACAGAGACAGCTACAACTAATGCTAAGTTCAAGTATTTACATTAGTTCTACTTCATAACTTTGTTTCATATACACAAAACTACATAACTGTATTTAATCAGCTACTAAAATCATGTAACTTAGCAGTATACATAAACCATAACAAAGACCAACCAAGGAAACTGCAACAAATTTCATGTCAGACTTGATTCCTTGAGCTTTTATTAGTTGCATTAGAATTTACAAGAACAATACAAGGGATGAAAATTGCAGTTGCATGTGAATGGACTTCCTAATCTCTTCTCAGAGTTGAAACTAATGAAAGTATAAACTTGATTTTGCATGGATTTTTCACTGAGCATGCATTATGGAACAGTTCTGTAATAGTTACTTTATGGTATTTTGCTAGAAGTAATGCAATATAGACCAGTTTTTTGGTTCAATGCTACACTTCCAATATATTGCACTAAAAATTAAAAAAAATGTTCTTCAACAGAAATATGTCTGTTCCGACAACAAACATCTCAGTTGAAATCCCCAGAATTGATCATACACTGCACATCAATACTATTTGGTATGTGGCTTTTTTGGTCACATCTGTAAAGATGCATCAAATATGAATTATATTTCTTATATTATCTGTAGCTTGAAAGTCTACATACAAAAACTTAATCTGGAAAAGTTCATTCCTGAAGGTGCTTAACCCTCAACCCAATTTTAATATGTCTCAGAATTAACAGCTTCTTTAGGTACTTAAACTGAGCTGCTACATTACAACAAGGCAGAGTACTAGAATAAGATATATATATCTTAAACTCTTTTGAGACATTAAAATAAGACAGAAATTTAATTTTCTCCACAGTTGAAATTAAGACTTGGTATCTTACCACTATCCAAACAGTCAAAGACATACATGACTAATCTCCCACACTAGTCAGGAACATTTACAGTAAGTATACAGTCTAATAACGAGCATTGCCTCTCTGCTCTACTTCCATGATTCTTTGTCTATGACACCCACTATTCCCTTGACCTCTGATTTCATAATTTTCGTAATTGATCTTTTCTGTCATGGACTTTGGCTTTTCTGTCCAAAAATACCAAGTCATATTCACTGTAAATATTACCTTATTTCCCCATTAATCGTGAATGTTGACCTTGAATATATTTTTTACTTCCTCTATAAACTGTACAGGTTACACTGTGGATCTTTTAATTGGTAAATCAGAACTTAATCTATATTATACATAATATAACTACAGTTTAAGATGTTCAATAATGATAGCCAGTGTAATTGCAGTGAATTCACACACAAAATTTATCAAAATGAATTTTTAAAATTTAGTTTCCTATTATGGAAAATATGCCTTTTTGTTTTGTATTTGTCTCAAACAGAATTAAAGGTCAATTAAACTATGATGTAAAGATACTCGGAAATAAGACTTATCTAAATTTAGTTTTACACAAACCCAACTGGTGGTGTTAGAACTAGAATATTTAGATTATGCTCTACATCTTATAGGAAAATGTTTGTCTTGGAAGCCTATTCCAGAGTGGAAATAAATTAAATCAGTACTATAACTACTTTAATACAATTTAAGATATTTTATTGTTTAATCTAGCATTATTCTATGTTTTCAGTTACAATTGAGAATGCTGCATGTTCTACCACATATGTCCAAAATAAACATAACTATCAGGTTTTTACATGCTCTGAATAACTATAGTGGAAAGAGTGGTTAAAAAAAAAACAAAACAGAACTTGTTGAACACAAGTTTGAAACCTCTGAAGCTTGAATAACAAAGAATATCTGTGAGTGGGAAGATCAATCAAGTAGACTGTTGCAGTTTCAGTGTCATCCACTACTGACATTTATCATTCTTGTTGCAGTAATGCAAGAAAAATTAAGGACCCTGAGAGAGTAGAACAAGATATTGATCAGAGCTTTATATTTTTTAACATCTTGTACTTGAAGCCCTTGAAGGGAGTAAGCCCTTTAAAAGAGCTGCGTAAGCTCAAAACTCAGCTTTGTTTGAATACGTGAATAAAGAACTAACATGGCTGTATCTGGGCTTTCCAGTGGAAAAAATGATGCAATGGCACATTTGAAGTACAGTTACAAATCTGATGTTCTTAACAAGTGACAAAATTACTAAGTCTTTCCTTTTTATTTTAACTGTCTATGGCTTCTTTACAAGGGAGAGTGAAGGGGCAGGCACTGATGATCTCTCCAGTGACCAGTGATAGCAGCAGAACCCATGTCAAGAAGCTATGTCAGAGAAGGTTTAGGTTGGATATTGGGAAGAGGCTCTTCACTGAGAGGTTGGTTGGGCACTGGAACAGGCTCCCCGGGGAAGTGGTCACAGCACCAAGCTTGACTGAGGTCAAGATGCATATGGATGATGCGCTCAGTCCAATGCTCTGACTTGGCTTGTCCTGGGGAGACAGGATGATCCTTATGGGTCCCTTTCAACTCAGTATATTTTATGCTATTACAGATCTGTCCATTATCTGTTATGTCATATAGAATATTCTTGAAATCACAAAAAGGCTTGGGTTAGAAGAGACCTCAAAGATCATCTAGTTCTACCCCTCCTCCTGTGGGCAGGGACACCCTCCACTAGACCAGTGTTGTCTAGAGATCCATCCAACCTGGCCTTGAACATTTCCAGGAATGAGGCATGGTAGTAATAGTTTAGAGAGAGAATTAAGGAACCCAGTTTTACCCTTCAGTATGATTCATCAGACAAGGGAATTTCATAGAATTGCTTTGAGGATGTATGTGCAATTACCGATATTATTCAGGGGGAAAAAAGCTTCCACGTGTCAAAGCTTGATATTTAATCATGGAACAAACCCCAAGCAAACACATACAGAGCACTGTTATTATATACCACTAAAATACCTCAACCCAATGTTACTTAATAGCTGTCATTAGACTTCTTAACCATGGCCAGCAAAGTGTTCTTCACATTAATTCAGAATTTTATTTTCCAAAACCAAATGCTGGAGTCTTCATTTCTGTCCATTTTATGAAAATGGCTGTGTTGCTTCTATTAAGTTCTTAAGATAAAAAGGCAAGCAATAAATGCTATTTGCATTTTCACTGCTTTTATCAGCATATAAAGTTTTATTATCTCTCTCTAAAGGAAACAATTCAGTGTTTGTGTTTAAAGTGTTCAGCAAGTTTGAGATCTTGTTTCAAACTTTTAAAACATTTCTAGAAGAGATGTGCCTTTAAAATATTATGAGTACATACTTCAAAAAGTAGTTCTCTAAATGGAAGGAAACAATAGGCATACGTTAAGGGGGATCCTAGTAAATCTCTATTTTGTTAGGAAACTACACGTAAATTTTTTCACTACCAGACTGCAAACATATACTTAATATTCCACATTAATTGAATGTTCATTATATAGACAACACAGTAAATTGGTAACTAAAGGTATCAAGAACCTGCACCGGCTACCAGTAACAGAGGTAATCAGCATGTTGTGTCATGATGAGACTCAGGAATCTTGCCTGCTAAACAGTTACCTACTAGAAAAGCATTGAAAATTGGGCAGGATGCAAAATTCTCCCCCTTGTAAACATAGACTATGTCACTGAAGTTTTGACAATATATTCTTTGTACTCTCATTACTGTGCAGTATTCTCCTACATTCAGTGTGTGCTAAAGCTTCCAGAAATTAGCTCACTGTTAAGATATTGATATAAATTCCTAACAGCTAGATAATTGCTCATGGACCCTTCCAGTTGATTAAAGGGTTTATAAACACAAAACCACCAGCAGCTATGTGCTCAGCAACAGTTCATCTGCAGCCTCCACACTTCAAGAAATTTCAACGATAGAATGCCAAAACCTCTGTATCCAAGAGAGGTCTATGCCTGATTCAGCTTTGAACTAACTGGACTCTGGAAGTCTGGAAATATTCACAGGCACAAAAGTAGCGTACTAGAGAACTTAAAACTGAAGCTGGGCATTCTCTAGGTAGCCTATATATTCCAAGGTTAAACAACATCTGCAAGGTAAAGCTTTTTAGCTTTTGGTTTTAATATCAGTGATATTTTGATATCAGTGATATCCCACATCCAACATAACCATGCTTTAGGTAGTTATGTACTAGATTTAAGCACACCAGCTTTGAAAGAAGAAAATCTATTTCAAATTTTTAAACATCTTTCCAAAAAAAGCATTTAAAAGGACTCACAGAAAAGAATACTAACTATAGTTATTGGCTAAAACCATCCCTTTGTTATTAGGCATTCACAGGAAAATTAATTTGCACTTTTAAAAGAAAAAATCTTTTTATACTGGGCTCAATTCCAGAACAGATTTCTATCTTTCAAAAGAAAAAGTAGGAGAAAAACTCGTGTGCTACTTCTAAGCATATTATAATTAAAAATAATCAAAAGTACACACAAATCAGTAATCTACAAGAAATAGTATATTTAAACTAATAAAACTTACATTTCAGGTGTAGCTTACAGATGTAGAAATTTTTCTTCAGTCACATTGATTTACTTATTTACTTTTGATGGTCAAATTATACATGTTCTTATTTGAGATTTTTGGATGAATGCTTAAGAACTTTCTAAAAATGTGTCCTGATGAACAATCACTTGTTCTGTGGAAAGGATTTTGAAAATATATGGTATCCATCAAAGTCACTACTAAACAAAGAAAAATGAAATCTAAAATAGAAGATTGATTAATCTTTGGCTTGGAGGGTTTACCAACCACTTCCCACATAGAAAAAAAAAACAACTAGCTTTGTTTCATGCTACAGAGTAATTCTGGGTTTTCATGTACCATCCCTAACAAATATAAAATAAGAAAAATGGTCATACTTGTTTAGATAACGTAACGGAGCTGGTAGTGTTCTGAACTACTTCATTTTGTCTATAAGTGTTTGGTTTTGTGAAAACATCAGAGTTTTCTGGTCTGTATTGACTTTACAGTATTATTTAGGTTGCTTTTAGTGGTGCCCATACATTTTTAAATATATTCTAAGTCATAAAATTGCGTTAAAGCATTGTGAAGTTCTCAAAGTTAATATCTAAAAAAATTTAGTACCATAAATATTTGAGTTCCACAGTTAGTTTCAGTACTATAGAACTGCTAGTTCTATACAACTACTCAAGAAAAAATTGTTTCTCTCAAATCAGCAGATACGTGGACTACTCCTTTTAGCTAAACTTCTCTAAGACTAGCAACAATTCAAAGGTTTAGTAGATTCACAATTGGTTCACCCCACAGAGCAATATTAACCATGCTGATACAAATGATGCCAAAAGTGCTGAGCCCTTATAATTCCACAATACCTCTTTGACTTGTAGTGTCGCCTGAAGTTTCAGCACAGTCATCAAATCCAACTGGTGAAACAGCATTGAGAGATGGATTATTTGTCATAATAGGACTGATGTGCTTTAGTAAACAGATGCTGTACTTCAGTTGGATTTTTTTCCCATTTGGAATTAATGCTAGGAATGAAAATAACACTTTGAGGGGAAAAATGTCTGAAGCATACACACATGCGACCTTTCTGAGTCCATGGGAATGTTCCTGCTCAGCCCACCTCACTGCTGGAACACAGGATAATACACTAAGCACTCACCATTCTTTAAATCTGACATTGAATAGCAGTCCATTTAATATGCACAACAATTTTTTACTAGGTAATTATTTGGTATATGTACATTTGCAACACTAAGAAGTCCCTACTTTGCTCCCTTGGTGCATACTTAAAATTATTAGGATTCACCTCAGGACAAAACCAGTTCAATCCTGTTTTCATCTGTGTTGCCTGAGGTACAGGTGTTTGGGAGAAGCCAAACCCAACTCCATCAGAGCCATCTCCTGCTGACTTGTACAGCTCCTAGCATCCTCAATCCTGCTGCAACTCACACACTCCTTGCCTCCTGGAAAGGAAGTTCAGGATTGCTGCCCTCCATCTGGGACTTCCTGATCTGAGTGAGATACAGGAGTCAGGACAGACACCCTTCAATTATTTCTTTGGCTGCCTCACACAAACAGTTTCCTACTTGATATTTCTGTGTGAGTTCTGGGAAACAGGTCTTCCAGTCCTCCTGCTCTTGGCTAGACAGAGAGGACTACACACAGGAAGACAGAAATACTTTATTGACTTCTGTTTGGATCTAATCCAGCATAGCATTCCTGCCAGCTACTCTGGTCCACTTCTGGTGGCTTGGTTTCTTTTTTCTCCCTCTGTAAATCACTTTCAAGAAGTCTTTTCACTTTTTGTTTGCACACTGTGTGAGTTGAAGCTTATTTCTGCGCCTGTGATCTCAAAATGTGAGAGATTTAACTGCCAAGGCCTGTACATCTACAATGAAAAGGGCTAAAGAGCTCAGACTGTCACAGCTTGAAAAGCTAGGATATAAAGTCTAGGAGGCCTGGGCTGACAAGGCTGCAGAGTGGAGTAGAAAGGACTTCTGTATTAGACTTGTAAAAGTTGCAGAGTCTGAAAACTTTTAATTTCAAGATACATGGAATTGGGATAGATAAAACTGGGTGATAGCTGAAGTCACAAAACAAAAATGCAGGTGCATTATTTGCTTTTTCTTTTGAGCAAGAGCCATTTACTACAGGTAGTATATGCATAAAAGTTTTGTCTGCTTGCAGGAAAGTAACTGAACTACACCCTTGTGATGCTGGCACTGTTCAGGTGTCACATTACTGGACTCAGGTTTTATGAGACACAGGAGCACAAGAAACAGATAGAGCCAGGACAAGATAGGAATAATATGGTGAGAAGCATGCCTAGCTTTTCAGAAACAGTGGTACTCGTTTGTCACAAAAGCACAATGGGTTTTGGAGGCTGAGGCTTTTTCAGTTGTTTTTATGAATCCATTCCAAAATTTCTGAAGTCACAATCAGTTATAATCTGCAGAAAGATCCTGACCATTATTCACACAAAGTAACACACTATGTGCAATGACAGGCAATTATTTATACTAAGGGTGGAAAGATATGTTCTTTTTAAAAAGCGAATACACAGTATCTAGCAACAATGCAACATGTTACTTTTTATAACACCCTTTGGTAACTGAAAACAATCCAGGTGCCACAAAATTTCCACAGTTTACCTGGTGTGCTGAGTACAAGGAAAACTATGGTGACAGACAGCACATCATTTCTTTCTGCCTCATGCCTTACATGGCTTTTTTCCTGCCTTCAAATGACACTTGGCAGTTTAACCTTACAGGTTAGCCTAACAGGCCTTCTAACCACCCCAGTGGGTGTGAAGCACAGCAAAAAATCAATGCACTTTGCACTCAGTTAGGGGAGGAAAGTAATTATATAAAAAGCTTCATGACAAATACATTTTTGTTATAAGGTAGAGATGCCATCTTTTATTCAATTCCTCTTACCTTCATTCCAAAATCTAGTTGGCAAAACAGAATATCTAAGTAACATTGATTAGCACAGAGACATTATAACCTTATCTCCTCTATCATAGCTTGGAAAGAGGAGACATGTTTTGAAATTAATGTTGCAATCACATTAAGTATATCTTGGAAAAAAGTCCTGAAAATAAAGCAGTTCTTCTGGTCATTTATTTAATAATAGTAGAAACAAGACTAAAAAACACTTGTATTTCTATTGATCGGTTATTGTTATCTTTATTGTTTCTTATGACCTTTCAGGACATTCATGTTTTAATGCTTTACATTAATTAGCTTGAAAATAATGCAAAGTTTAACTGCCCTTTGAATAAATAATAGAACAGCTGTACAAGGTAAGACAATGATAGCCATTAAAAAGGCTATCAGGGTATAAAATTTTTGACAGAGCAAGGACAGCTAGGAAGTCTAACAGTCAAGAATAATTCTTAACCCTTGTGGCCAGTTACTAAAAAACCAAAAAAAGGATAAAAAGCCTCATGTAATAGATCTAGCATGTAACTACAAATACTCATAAATAAGTTACAATAAATACTGCTACAACACTTCATAAAGTGATATCTAGTAAATATGTGTAATATCAGTAAGTCACATTAAAATATTGATATCAGTAAATATTTGTAATAGAAAGTATTTGGATACTTCTTGTAAATTCCACTGACAGGGTTAGTTTGTGAGAAGATAACGAGTCCTTTGAGATTAACACAAGGTAAACCGGGGTGAGAAGGAGTTGCTGCAGAGGACAAAGTCACTCTTTCCCATTGACCTAGTTAGTGTTTACTTCTCAAAAATAGGTCTGTTCCCTGACTATTGCAGAACTCTGTGCAATGTGAAATATCTTCCATAAAATGGGGGACAGATTCATCTTGTTGCCCTGTGTTCTTTATAATACATATAGGAAAAGAGATTAAGAATCCTCTTATTTCAAAGAAGAGTTAAAAATGCAATATTGCTGTGATACAACCTTCAGAATGCAAATCAACCAATATTTATAGTGGAGTGCATAAACGATCAGAGAACAGTTTTAAACTTTAAGAGACTTTTAAGAATCACAGATTAAATTTTCTTTAAGCTTCAATTAAATGTTTTTAGATACACTAGCCTATTCAGTCTTGGCTTTCAGTTTATATGCCTGTCTTTACTACTGCAAAATATACACAAAGTGAACGCTTAACACAACCACATCACACATGGCATCTTAGACTTACTCTTCACTCATCCTGTTCTAGCACGTTGGACAACAAAGAGCTTTATTCTCCTCTGTAAGGTCCTGCTAAAATTTTTATTCTTTTTATATATGACCATGCATTCTCATTTTTGCTGTCTTTAAAGTGCTAGTCATAAGGAACTATGGAAAAATAGACTCTACATACTGAGGCAGTGAGAGGAGTAATATCAGTTATATTAACTGGAAAGTTATTTGGAGAATAAAAATGCAGAAGACCAGTTAGTATTAAAGTCTGGCTAAAAATACAATGAGAACTTCTGTTCAGGATGAATTTGGTATAGACTCTTAACCTTCTGCTGTCAGAGATGAGAGAAGTGAAGCTCCTCCCTAAGGGAAGATTAGCCAGGGGCAGGGTGACCCCCACATAGGCTGTGCTCCACAGGGCCTGACAAGATGGGACAGAGCCAGCTGCTGGTAACAGGGCACATCAAGATAACAAGAACACAGGAGTCCAATCCCGTCAGAAGCCGCAATAGACAGGTACAAAGACAAGAGAGGAAACAAGCTACAGCAGAAGGGTGCTTAAATACAACAAACTTTTGCAGAGGGCACCTTTAAGGAAACAAGGTCTGAGCTCAGCCCAGAGGTCAAGCTAACAAACTCCTGAGCCCTAAGGCTGGGGTGTGGATGCAGTTAAGGCTGATTGGAGTCATTAAGGCCAGTTAGTGCTCAGGCCTCTAGGAGCCAAAGGAGTAAAAAAACCCACAATAAGTCTGGGTTTAACATTTGAAACAACAACAAACCAACCACACACCAATATTCCAAACCCTTCAATGTTTTCATTTAGCCCTACTTGATATATTAGACACAACCGATCAATTAACGAATTCATGTAACAGACTTCGGCTCAAAGGAACTGCTTCAGCGACGACCATTTCGCGAAGGTAAACCAACCATGCTGTAAACAAGCGGCCTAAAAACACCTTCTCCTCCGGGCCTTGCAAAATGCTTCCCCTCAAACGGAACACACGTTGTGGCCCAGCGCCAGCCGCGCACCCTTCGCTCATCCCCGGGCCAGACAAAGGCAAACCACGGGACCAGGGCAGCACAGAAACCCGAATGACACAGTTTATGGTGGAATTCACACGAACGGCGATAACACAAATCACTTACTGACCCAACGACCGACCGACCACTGAGCCTACATGTCTCCCTATAAAAGGGCCCCTTTTATAGGGAGACCGACATCACACTGGGCCGGCCCGGCCCACCTGTGCTGGCTCCTAGGGAAAAGTAACGCTGACTTAGCCTGGACACAGGGAAATGTCAAATTCACAGCAACTTTCAGCAATGCATGCTGGTGGGTTTTAACTACAGGTGCAAGACGCTTCTTTCCTGAATGCATACTTCCTAAAGGGTAAGTGAAATAAAATCTGTACTGCTTTTTGAACATAGGACTCATCCAATGTTTAAGTACAAGCTTCCTTACATCCCACCTACAATCTCACACTGATTCAGAGATTGGTGCACGAATGAAGTGCCTGCTCAACAAGTCTGTGGGCAGTGCTAGATTGAGCGGTGCAGTCAGCTTGCTGGAGAACAGGGCTGCTCTTCAGGGTGACCTGGGCAGGCCTGAGCCAAGAGCTGTCAGGAACCTCTTAAAGTTAAATAAAAGGTTTTTGTCTGGGCTTGAATAATCCCAGGAAACAGTATAGGCTGAGGACCAGTTGTCTAGGAATCAGTCTTCAGAAAGAAATCTGGGATTCAGGTGGGCAGTAAATTGAAAATGAGCCAGAAATGTGCCCTGGTAGTCGACAAGAGAGGCCAAACGCATCCCAGGTTGTATTAAGAGTGTAATCGGCAAACTCAGGAAAGTAATCTTTTTCCTTCTATTCAGCGTTTCCAAGACTGAATTTGAAACTCTATGTCCAATTTTGGGGTCCCCAGTGTAGGAAGGATACTGACATATGACAGCAATTCCATCAGAGGTCACCAAGATGTTTAAGGGCTGGAGCTCAGGGTTTATAAGGAGAGAACTGTGTCTATTCAGCTTGAAGAACAGAAGGGTCAGGAGAGTTGGTATGGTTTTCTACAGCTACTTGATAAAGAGAAGATGTTGCTGTACACTTCTCAAAGATTCACAGTATTCTTAGGACAGTACATTCTTTGAAAATTCTGATTAGATAGTAAGGTTGTTGGAGCTTGGGGTTTGTCTGTTTATTTTTTGATTTGTTTGTTTAATCAGAAGGGTGGTTAAATACTCAATGAGAAGTTCTAAAACCACTGTATTTGCACATAGCTCTGAACAACCAACCTACTAAAAGATTGTCTGAGTAATGGGCAGGCTCAGATTACTGTTCAACTTAAATAATGCTTGTATTAGTCTATGTATGACACTTATAATTTGACTGTGGGAAAAAATTACAATCTGATCCAAAGACAGAAGAAGTATAATGATAATGTATGAAGACACCATACATTTACTATTTACCATTAAGAAAACTTAGTCAGTGTCATCTCTGAAGTGACAGTCATAATGCAGTTGAAACTCCAAAGGTGTGTGTTATGACTTGTGACAAGAGGTGTAAGAATCTTTCAGCATGAGCCATGTGTATATGTACAGTTGTATGTATTTTAATTGTTTTAGATGCACACAGAAATGCACATACAACACAGAAAAATCATAATCCTTGTCCACGCTTGTCCACTATTGATAAGTCTATATACAGCCACAGTAATCTTCAACACTATGTGATTAAGACTTAATGCACATACGGGCAAGAAGGATGACTGGAGAATATCAATAAAAGAGCAGGGCAAGATTTTAATGTTGATAGAGCAAAAAGGATATTAAAAACGTGCAGTCTTGAAACACAGATAACAAGAGCTGTTAAACAGGAGATCAATGTTATGCTGAAGAATTGAACCAACTTGTAACAAGCGTAAAATGATAATGAATCATGGAATGGAATGAGAAAAATACCATGTCACCTCTTTTCTGTATGTTTTAGGGAGTTTCTCTTGATCATTGGCTGGATTAAGATATTTCTGAGCCTAAAAAATCATCTATTTTCACATTAACCAAATGAATCAGATCCTCCAATGAATAATGCTTGCACTGCATTGCAAATGTATTACCTTAGATCATGAAAACCCTGAAAATAATTATATGCTAGTAAAGTTGCTTGCTTTAGCATCACTGTCTGAAACACCAGAAGTGACACCCAGAAGGTGTCACTTACAAGAAATGTGTCCTAGTACTAAATAACAGAACCATTAACGACAGTTTTACATTTTTGTTAAACATAAGCATTTGAGTATTCACAGAATTCACAGAAAATTAAGATAGTAATCGGTAATATGAGTCTGTTGCTGAACTATTCTGAGGTTTGGAAAAAAAAAAAAGAAAAAAAGAGCTCAGATGCTCACATATCTGGCATATCAGATAAGGTTTGCAAAATCTTACCCAAACTGATACACTAGAAACTGAACTGCAGATTTTTTTTGGCAGCTAATGGCTTTTGCATTTTTAAACAAGGTCAGAGAATGCCCACTTCATGCTTTATACACCAGGGAGATGTGACTCACCAAATTAGTTTCCACACCTACCCTACATTAAGTAATAGCAGGTTTTCTCTCAATGACTCAGTCAGTAGATATGTACATTAGTGTACACATCATATTTTTCATTTTATATATGTGTATTGGATTTTGTATAAAAAATGGCTTCTGCATATTTTACTGAAATTTTATAAGCAAAACCTTATGCATCATGAAAAGGAATCCAAGCGGAATTATTCCACACTTTCCAACAGTCCCCCCTTTCCCCCCATTAAAATACTCAGAGTTCAGTTCATCAGCAGGCAGTGGAGTTTATACTCTTGCACACTTCAGTCTGTAGCAGATTATTCCCAGTGAGTTGTCTTTGGAACGAGAGAAAACAAAGACAGTCTTGACAGTGGTGCTGAAAGGGAAAACCGTTCCTTGTAAATAAAGTGATCAGCAACCTGTGTGCATGATGCAAGTGACCCCAAAGCCTTGAAATAAATTATCTTACCAAACCCAGTTAATAGCTTTGTGTCTATTTTCAACAAAAGTCTTTCAAGATTACAAAACCTGCTAGACAGCACTTCAGATTAAACAATTAAACATATTTACTTCTTCCAGTTGCAGAATTTTCAAGGCCTCTCTGAATGCAAAGTTCCTTTATGAACTTTTCTATTTACTTGGTTCAGTATGTAACAAACACATCGCGGGTGTTTTAGGTGGAGTAAAAACTGATGGGGAACAAAAGGAGGCAGATCAGATATAGTTAATCCTTTAGATAATTTCATGAAATACTCGTGCCTCATCATAAGCTTCCTTGTACATAATAGCTTCCAGTCTTTGTGAGTTAATTCCCTCCCTAGCACTGAAATAACAGTATTTACCTAAAGTCCAATTTAACTGAAAATAGTTCCTCTGACTTGTCTGAAACCCCCCCAAACCGTAAAGTTACTTTCTTTTTCTCAGACTTTCTCTTTAAAAATATATTTGTAATAATTAGGTCCTTCTGTAAAGCTTTGTGGTATCTTTCCCAAATCCACTTTTACCTTTATTTTTCAGTGAAAAATATTTTGATACCTTAGTTTTTCATAGAAAAGATAACTATTTTATCTTTTAAAAATTTTGTATGCCATTAAAAGGCTTTCATTAAAAAAAAGGCACAAACTTAGTTAGCAGAGGGAGCCTTACACACAGTTATAAGATGGCCTTGCAGATTTCCTGACACTTTTTGCCTCAGCAAGGTCAAGTAGGGATCTTCATTCATATTTAAATTCCAGCTAATATTCAGAGAGGGTTTTGCATCATATTTTCCAGATCTAATTAATAACATCTGGACATCAGGGAACAGATTTAGAAGTGCTAAATGTGCAACAGCTAAGAAATTCATGTGCTAGATGAGAGGAGTAGGGAAGGGAATATGAGTACTCAAGGAGAATAAAAGATTTTTTTTCAGTGAAGCACTTCCTGCTTTATTTCATCCCACAACTGTGAGAAAGTAGACAAGGGAAAAACAAAGTAGTAAAACAAATATAGTAAAACAAAGGGAAGATTTAGGTCCTGATCCTCCCCTGACACCTAGCAATCAGTATCCTCAGCAAAGAGGCAGGTAACAAACAATGCAACTATGAATAGAGAACGAAAAACACACGAAAAGCACAAAGTTTTATTACTGTGAAAAATTAGAGCTATTCATAGTGAAGTTCAAGTAGGGATTGATGGGATTGGGGTGAGAAAAGTGTAGAGAGCCTTGTGAAAC
>VXBZ01004720.1:47257-60590 GCA_013399135.1 Heliornis fulica | reverse complement strand
CTCTCCTGTTTCCCAGCATTTCACATAGATGATAGACAATGGCCTGGCAAAGAGACTATGAGTACATGTACAAAGTACCTGAGCCATGACCTCTTTCTATTGCTACACTTATGACTTACATGTCCCATGATTTACCTGTCAGATTTTAAAATTTGTATATATTCCTTTCAGGTATGTTTGGGTAGACTTGAGATGGAAAGACAATAAAGGAAAATTTTTTGTGCCCTTCAAATAATACATTTCTATTATCCTAATCTCCCAGGATTGGAGAAGTAGAGGGATGAAAATTAATTTAATATTCAAGACAAAAGTTGGAAAAGGAAGTAATGTGCAATTTCATGTTAATAAATATTTAACTTCAATCCCCAATATAACTATTGCTGGAAATTTAAAATTTAAACAGTACTAGTTGTTAAGGAATTAGTGTGTGATAATGAAAAATATAATTAAGTGATCTTTTAGGATTCAAGTGATTTTTTTTTTTTTAGAAAAAAATTCTTCACTATGAGTTGGTAGATCAGTGGAACAGGTTGCCCAGAGAGGTAGCGGAGGCCCCATCCCTGAAGATATCCAAGGTTGGGCTTGATGGTTCTCTGAGCAACCTGATCTAGTGAAGATGTCCCTGCTCACTGCAGGGGGTTGGACTAGATGACCTTTAGAGGTCCCTTCCAACCCAACACATTCTCTGATTCTATGATCCTTAGCTTATTTCCTTACACTGGGAGAATGTTGCTTTTTTTTTTTTGTATACTGACCTCATATCCATGGTTAAAGAAATTAAAGCATTGTTTTGAGTTTCCCAACATATAAATAAATTAAATTAAGGAGTAGTAGTGTAAATAAAGGTAAAGGAGTAGCAGTGTAAATAATGTTTTTGTCATGCAGTGACAAGCACTGGATTCTAACTACTAGAAAACAGTGTGAATGCCTCCTGATTCAATGTAGTACTGTGCATATTTTAATAATGAACTTTATTACAGCAAGTTAGAAGAACAGCTCTTTAATTCAGTGTTAAACTCAACAGCCATGTCTTGGTTGACAGTTTGTGTTTACACACGTGTAAACTCTCACAGATGCCCTTTTTGGTGAGGAGGAAATATTCCTCTTCTATTTTTATATGGAAATCCACGAGAATGACCAAAGATCTACAGAATCCCACTTCACCAAGAAATACTTCAGAGCACCATTGCTTAACCTGGACACAGAAAGCAAGGGAGGTGACAAATCCAAGTATCTCCATGGTAGGTGAGATTCTACTGAAGAGGCATCTGCTACCAAAACCTTCAGTTACCCCAAATCCCTCCTTTTGGAAGGAGGAGAGGTTTGTTTTTCTTTTCATAAAAGAATTACTGGCATAGCATACTACTGGCAGCTGTTGGCAGTCGCTGAGGGAACATCCCATTTAGATGTAAAGATTATTATCTACTTCAAACAGATTCCTCTAGTGGTTCCCATGGTTAATGATGCACAGGAGTGTAGCAGACCAAGTGATTTGCAGCCAGATCTGCTGGTTTATAAACCACAACCTTTTGTGTGAGTAGTGGTTGAATTATTTTTTTTTGGGGGGGGGCAGGGGGCTGAGAATGGGGTGCCTGACAATGTTAGAAAAATCTGAGTATCCTAAAAACTGCCCTAGAGACTCCTGGTACTTGCTGGAGGAGTTGGGATGTGTGTGCACAGGCTGCCATGCAGGCTACATCCTTCCTCGAACCACAGTTCAGCTCCTGGTTGGGACATCTGTGTCTTTCTGTGGGAGTGGAAGCAGTTCAGGTCACAAATGGTTCCCCAGCCACCAAGATCCCACCCGAAGGCTCGGGATGGACCCTTCAGCAGATCTCTTTGCTGGGCTGGAGATGTGGCAGATGTTGCTCTTGTTCTTCCTTCCACGCTGTAGGTCAACCCAAGGGTCTCCTATGTAATAGTTGCCTTGTGATGCTGTACGCTTTTGAGAGACAAAATCGTTGGATTGATGTTCCTTTTGCTCTCCTCAAGGGACCTAAGAGTGCTTTGGGTGTTTTTTGACAAAATCAGGACATGGATCTAGTCTAGATGATCCTGCTCAGGCAGGGGGTTGGACTGGATGATCTTTCGAGGTCTCTTCCAACTCCTGACATTCTGTGATCCTGTGATCCAGAAGGAAAATGTTTGGGCCACAAGAACAAGTGCTCTGAAGTTAGGAGGTGTCTGTTGCATGGGTGGCTGTGCAACATGAAGTTTGGCCCAGACTTGCCAGATATTTGGGTTTCCAGTTAGCTCTATAGATTAGCATGCCACAGTGGCTGTGTAAAAATCTGGGTTGCTCTGGTTACAGGGAACTGGCAGGATGACTCCTCCAGTAATCCCTGCATGGCTCCAGGGGTGGGTGGGAACAGACAGGGCTGTTCACATTTGTGTTGTGCCAAATCTCTAATAGATCCCTCCTGTGTTTTTTGATAGGAGCCTTCCAGAAGTGTTCCTGAAGGCTAGTTTAAGCCTGCAGGGTTTCATCTGAAACTTTTTCAGTTGGAAGGGGTTGGTGGTGATGGTGAGGGAAGTGATAGAAAGCCTTCTGTTGTAACTAAGGTGGGCTTCCAGAGAGCTCTGCATGGACTCCTGGCAGCTCAGCCCTGTGCCTGTGCTAAGCCCAGTTCTGGGCAGTTTGATCTGTAGGTTTTAGGACTGGAGACCAAGAGGATTCCATCTGCTCCTCCACACCTCCAGCACTCTGGCCATCTTTGCCGTGCTGCTGTTGTGTTCAAGAAATTCCAATTTCAAATGCCTTTAAGTCCTGTTTGCACCAAACCCTACCCTGCTCCACCTCCAGTGAAGTTTCATGTGATCTAGAAGCTGTGTTTGCTAGTCACATCGAATAAATGTCAGTTTTCTATTCTATAATGGCATATTGTGTCCTTTTTCTTTCCCTTTAATATGACTGTTGCACCATTTAGCCTGAATGGGCTGGTGGATGCTCACTTAGTCACTGAAACTTCCTGCTTCTTGCCTTTACTCTTGATTTTATAACTTAGGTCAACTTACAGTTTTCTTAATGTACTTAAATGTAAATATTTGGAAATATAGATAGCAATGCCCAGTGGCTTTAGCAGTGTGTTAAAAGATGATTTGCTACTGAGGAGCCTATTCTGCAGCTGTCGGCCGTGTTTCTTCTAGAAGTCTTTGTGCTCCCAACTGAAAAGCATTTTCCCTGTGTTCAGTCACTGAGACCATCAACCTGATCTGCAAGACTGGTGCAAGTAAAACAGTTGCAGTTTGGTTACAGCCTGTAGATTTCTGCATTTGTTTTAGATATATTTTTCTGACAGTGGATTGAAATCAGGATAGAAATTTTGAAAGCTTGAATGAACTCAGAGATGTGATTGTTGGGATGTGTGTGTGTTAGAAATGAAGAGTCTTTACTTGCATGTTTCTCCTTTATTTTACCCCAAACCTTCCTTGTTATTTTTCTTTTTTTGCTTGATGCTAAAGTGACTTTTCAGTCCAGCTACAGAATCCTAACCCTTTTCTTCTTTTCTTTTTTTTTTAATATTGTTTTCATTGTTTTTCTTCTGTAGGCACTCAGCGTTACTGAAACTCTGATCAAACCTTTGGAAAGATTTAGGAAAGAGCAGCTAGGAGCTGTAAAGGTTTGTCCCTCCTTGCATTTATGATAAGTTTGTTTAATTTCTCCACTTTGATTGCATTGCAGTAATAACATGTGCCTGGCAGGGAGATAGTGTTGTACTGTTGTTTGTATTTCATGCACTCACACTTTTTTTTTCCTACTTAGAGAATTTGTTTCAGGAACAAATGGAAAATATGTTTCATGAAGAGAAGAATGTCCTCTCCTTTCCTTCTCTCCTTCCTATTCCTTATCTCCTGAGTTGAATAGGAGCAATCCTGCTACCAGCCTTCCTGTTGTGCTTTGCATTTCAGCACAACCTAAGGCTGACTGACATTTACCCAAAGGAGCTCCTTCAGCCATATGATTTTAACAGTGTCTTTGCAAGCTGCACAGTGAAAATGGCTTTATTTATTTTTTTGTTTTGGATACATTGAATACATGTGTTGTCTCTGTATGAGTCCAAAAAAAGTAGGGATGGAGAAGCTGAAGACAAGATCTCAAAGTATTTTTTTTCTTTATATTTTCTCTGTTGCATATATTTTTTTTTTAAAAGGCAAGGTAAACAGCATGTAATAAAACAGACTAGCTTTGTGTGAAAATAACAAGGACAAATTTGGCCTCTTTCTGTCTATTTTCCTTCTTCCAGTAAGAAATTAAAATGCTTATTTAAAAAAAATAAGGGAAAGAAAAAAATTCCTGCTATTTAACAGAGTTTTCTGTTGCAAAACTCAACTGAAACATTTTTAAACTACCACTCTGCAGGTGTTTTATAATTGCATGACTTCATCAGCAGGGATATTTAATAGCAAAAATAACATTTCAATTATGAGAGCATTATACCTTTTGACTCTAGCAGCAATGATTAACACATTCAGAATATGATTTCATTGTCCATGAATGGAAAATGCTCTGTTGACCGTAAATCATTGCAGTTTAATAGTACAATGAGCTTTGTGTAGTTCTCTGGGCTTCTGAGAAGCCAAACAGACATCCCAACCAATCAACAATAAAAACTTGGTCTGTATGTAGGGAGTCTTCCAGGGAAGAAGAGATTCTTTCTAAATGTAACTTTTGGCATTGCAGCACCTGTAATGAATGGATTATTTCAACAGCAGTTCTGGTAGTAAAGAACATGGTCGTTTTGGGGGTGAGAACTCCCAGTGCTTTAAATTACCTGATGGTCATCACTCATTTTCTAGTCAGAATTCTGAACACTGATGTTTCTAACATGACAAGTTACACCTGCACAGTCTACATCATGTGTTTTGAGTGGATGTTTCCTCCCTTCTGTCCCTGCATGCTGTTTCTGTGAAGCTGAAGCTCTTATTTGTGATATAATTTTATTATTTTTTTTACAGAATTCTCAGTGACCTTAAACAGAGCAGTCTCATAAAATTCTGTAACAGCTAAATAAAAAAATACTCTAAATTTTACCTCAATATTTTTATTCAATACTCTCACAGTACTGAAAATATAATGCTGCTTAGCTCTGAAACTGAAGCTATGGTATCTAACAGTGAAAAATCTGAAGTGTTGGGTAGTATTTCCTTTAGGAAAAACTTACACTCTGCCATCACAAAATAAAAGTTGAATCAGCTGCCTCTGATTTTCTTGTAGCTTTCATCCCCTGCCGATGAAATGCTCTGAGTTAGGCTTAAGAATAAAAAGAAAGATAAAAGTTCAACTCCCTAATGCTGGAAGCTGAGACATTTATTGAATTACCCCTTAAAAAAAGGTGTTGCTGCTCTAATGCCAGAGTATGTGTGTAAAGCTTATGGCTTTGCCCGATTAGAAGCAAACAGCTCTGCTCTTGTCTGGCAGAACTCCATTGTTGACCAGTTCAATGGAAAATTTGCTAATACACACACTTAGATTCCTCTCCCCAACCCCACTCTACTTTTTCTTAATTTCCCTTATGTTAATATGTTCTATCTAATCACAGTAATACCATATATATATACCTTAATGTCTCTCACTTAGTAAGGGATATTGGGACTGCTTTTCCAAAGGAAATTCTTGGACTCATAATGGTGGTGGGGGGAGAAAAAAAGGCATTTTTGGTAAAAACTCTTGCTGAGAGTCAATCCTAAACAGCTTAGATCCCCTCTTTAATAGAATGCCATCTTCAGAATCCAGTCATTCAGAGAACAAATCCGGGTATCACTTATATCTTCTGTAGTGCTATTAAAAATGAAGGGTTAAGAGGAATAAAAAGAGCAAAGATGTCTGCAGAACTGAACCAGTGTGTTGGGTAGAATCCATTGAAATTAAATTCCAAATGATGGAATCTGTCAATTCTTGAGTGTAGAATTTAATACTTGAATTTACTTATTTTAGATTATTTTCAGCTACAATTTTTTATACTAAAAATAGCTTCAAAATTGGTTTGTTGATTTTATCAATACCATTTTCTGTCTTAATACAGAATTAGGAAATTAGGGCTGAGGAAATGGTGGTTTTACAATCTCTTCTAAGTTAGATCCAAGAACACAGATTTCCTAGGAACATTTAATGGCTGTTCCTCTTCAAATAATTTTCTTTTGATGGTCAGAGAATTGGATTTGCTCAAGCAAATGATATTTCTGTGTGTCTGTGAGAGTTTAGCTTTTGCTCATGAGGTTTTATGTTTTATGGAGATTTTTCTTTATTTTAAAGAGTCTGGGTTTTGTCTGTGGGTTTCATTTTATTTTTTTCTTCTTGTTCCTTTATGGGCTCAGTGACAGTTTTGTGGAAACAGGAATTCAGAACAGAGGGTTTTTTATGGCTTTAAAATCAAGAAATCCTATGGAATATGAAACTGTATTTGTTTTGGGTTTTAAACTGTGGAAGTGTTGGAACTTTTCCCCTGTTGGGCATAGAAAGTTGTGGTTTTTTTTTGTTTTTTTTTTTCCTCAATGAAACTGATATTTTACTTGAATTCCTCTATTAAAAATCAGATTATGTGGATGATCCCTGAAAATACAGAAAAATACAATAAATCAAGAAAATAGGTTGGTTTTTTTTGCTTTTTTAACTTAGAAGATGTAAGTGTTCATGTAATAAGCTTTACCATAGTGATGCAGTGGGGTTTCATTTCAAGGTAGCATTTACATTACTTTTAAAAATTAGTTGGAAACATACTTTTACTTAGTTACTGGAACTATATGATAGTTTGTTTCTCTGTGGTTTTGATTAAGTAGAATTTTAAAAGAAGACAGGAGGCTTTTCTTTCATTTTTATATATAACTTAATGCTATTTTGTTTCTGTGTCTAGGAGGAAAAGAAGAAGTTTGATAAAGAGACAGAAAAGAACTACAGTTTGTTAGAAAAGCATCTGAATTTATCAGCTAAGAAGAAGGAGTTACAATTACAGGAGGTATTGTTGCTTCCTTTTTTTATACAAGCTAAAGGCTTTTGAATAGGTAAATATGTTTTATGCAAATTAAAAACCAGCATTCATAGTAGTAAAAGGAAAACTATTTGCTGGAAATACTGGTGAGAAAACTGGTGTTTGCTGAACTTAGTGGTTCACTCTTACTGCTTTCTGAATTGAGGGCTGTACTTGGTGTGTTTATAAAGCACTAAACATCAGGATAATTTTAAAAAAATATAATTCAGGGAATCACAAAGTGCAACTGTTTGTGAAAATCCACATTTCTAACAAGGCTTTACCTTCTAAATATGTAATTTACATTGTAGGTGTTGATGAAGTGTCCTGTGTTAATGCCTAATGCATGTACAGCAGGACATCCTGAAGGAAGTGGTTTTGTGCCTTTCCCCCCTCCCTCCTCTCCCCTTTTTCATGTTTTGAAGATTTGGATTTTGGTGGGTTTGTTTTTTATTTTGTTTTTTTTTTCCTAAGCAATGCTGCAAAAAAGTTTTTTGACAAGTTATAACTTAAAAACAGATCTGTTTTGACTGGCATTCCTTCTGTCCCTGTGGGTTTATTATCATCCTTATTTGTCATAGCTTGTATTTTTAGAGCAACAGCAAATAATATGTGAGAAGAGGGCAGAGAAAACTCGTATAGACTTGCTGTAGGCATAAGGGTGGGTTTTGTTGTGTCCCCTGCCCATCCCCCCTGAGAAGTGTAATTATGTCAGAATTATTAATGCTCAGTCTATGAATACTTTGTATCATTAAACACTTTATATTTTCATTGGAAATAGCTCTTCTCCCTGCCTACTACCCCACCCACAATAATCTATGCCCTTATTCATGAGAAATGGTTAACGTAACTGGCAAGTTAGCTAGGGACTTGAATTCTTCTTCAGTATCACTGGGATGTTACTTCCCCATACTGTAACTGCAGCAGAGGCTCTCCTTCATCCAAACAAATATCTTTTAGGGAGTTGAGCTGTCCTGGTGATGTTAATGAGCTTTGGATGTGTTTCAGGACCTGCACTTGTATCAAGGTGATTAACTGTGAAGAGCTTGATGCAGACAAAAAAAAAGAGTATTAATTATGGTTTCCTACTTAATGATATTAAGAACTGTATTTCAAAGTCTGAAAGGAGACCTAACCTCAATAGAAAAATACAAAATGCCTGCAAGAGGAATTTTGAAGCTGTGTTTAATATAATCTGAAGCTTTAAAGCACGTGTAAGACTAGAGTGAACAATCAGATTTGTTTTATGTGTCCTTCAGAGTTTCGGGAACAGAAATTGTGGAATTCTTCAGTCAGGCTTATTCATTTGGAGTATAAATACATAAGCAGTAAAAAAATAGGACTTTCAATATGTTATGGGAGTAGTAAATAGGAAAAACTTCCTTGCCTAAGCTTAGAAAACAGGGTTGTAAAGTTGTATTGGGAGCTTCCTAATTTATACATGGTTATTATTCCTAATACACATGGTTAGCTGTGTTTATTCTGACAGGTATAAATAAAGGATGCAGGCATGAATTTGGCAAAAAGTTGATTAAAACCATGCCATGAGTGTCTTACATTAATGTAGCCTTGACTTTATTGGTGGAGGGGTGTTCCTGACGTTTCACCAGGGCGTTGCATTTGTCTTACTCCTGTGTTTCTTTAGCGGTACAAACACTACAGTGAAAGAGGGTGCAAACTTGCAGGGTGCCTGGGGAGGCTCATGCCTCAAAAAACTGAGGAGAGATGTGGTTATTTACTGGGGAATTGAGTGGAGTTAATCAAATGGCTGGTTTGGTTTCTTGGGTGAGGGAAGGGAGGCAGCTGAAACAATAAACAACCAGAAAACCCAAAGGAGAGAGCTAGAAACCGGCTTATGTGAGGCTTTGGTGTGTATGGAGAAGACTTACTGTCTGATAGCCAGATGTCCTGGCAGACCCATCTACCCTTCAGTACGTGTGTATATCCTGTTAGAAGCTTTGCTGGTGGCTCAAACAATTCCTGTGTTACATGGTTTATGGGATGCATCCCAACACCTTGGCTTTTGAAACACATTTTCTTACTGATGTGCATTTTGGTGCTCTGTTTTTAGTGGTATTTGTTGTTATACCCCTTTAACTGCTGACAGGTTTCTAGTACGGCGGCGCTGAGCAAAGTACATCTTAAGGCAGAACTGTGTTAAAGCTGATTTAACTTATCCTCTTAAAGCTCAGCACTCACTGCTCTGCCTGAGGGATATAGTCTCAGGATTTACGAGTGGGTGTGTGTGATAGTAAGTCTGGTCCTTTCACCTAACCTTCTCCATTCCCTTTTGTCATTGAGTGTGGAAGTGTTTGGTGTTGTCACGTGGGAAACACTAAGTGTTCATCATTTAGAATATCCCTTCATAGCATTTCTTTAATGTATTTTGATGAAAGCCTCAGGTACCCAGTTCTTGAAGTTTTATAGTTTAGTGAGGGCATGTGTACCCTAATTAATAACCTAATGAAATATAACATACACGATAGAAAGTTAAGTATTTCATTTACAGATGAACAGTATATATATCAAATATAACCATTCACCATCAATGTGGTGTTGGCATTTCTGCAAAGCTGAGCTAAGAATCAATTGCAGCTAATAAGGCTGAATTTTTAAATATTCAGTGTGCTGTGGAAATATGTGAAGTGTCTGAACAATAAGTTGACTTTTCAAAAATTTCTTGCCAGTCAGAGTGAACACACTTGTGGGATGGATTCAGTAGCATTCTGGCTATTTACACCTGTTATTTGGGTTATAGAATAAAGCTTCCAGTACCAAGAATATTGTTTTCAGCAATAACATCCTGGGGTGTATTAGAAGGGGGGTGGCTAGTAAGTCAAGAGAGGTCCTCCTCCTCCTCCTCAACTCTACCCTGGTGAGACCTCACCTGGAGTATTGTGTCCACTTCTGGGGCCCTCAATTCCAGAAGGACATAGAACTCCTTGAATGAGCCCAGAGCAGGGCCACCAACATGATGGGATGGAATATCTTGCTTCTGAGGACAGGCTGAGGGAGCTGGGTCTCTTCAGCTTGGAAAAGAGGAGACTGAGGGGTGACCTCATTAATGTTTATAAATATGTAAAGGGTGAGTGTCAGGAGGATGGATCCAGGCTCTTCTCAGTGATGGCCAGTGATAGGACAAGGGGCAGTGGGGCCAAGCTGGAGCATAAGAAGTGTTCCATCTGAACGTAAGGAGAAACTATTTCCTTATGAGGGTGACAGATCACTGGGACAGGCTGCCCAGAGAGGTTGTGGAGTCTCCTTCTCTTGGATACATGCAAAACCCATCTGGACACGTTCCTGTGTGATCTAATCTAGGTGATCCTGCTCTGGCAGGAGGTTGGACTTCATGATTTCTTGAGGTCCCTTCCAACTCCTGACGTTCTCTGATTCTGTGACTAACACATTTTCCTTAGATTGTCTCATTGTCCCCCTTTTTTAATGGAAGACGCTGCTATATACCCCCTCTCTCAGCGCTGTTAAAACACTTCACAAGTACCTGCTCTGATGTGCTTGGCTTGGATTCCACAGAAAGGAAGCTTAAAGCATTGTTACTGGAGTATTCCTAAAAGTGTAGCCTGATGATTCAAAACAACTCATGTTATCTAGTGACTTCCAACTTGCTGCATCCATTGTGCATACATTGAAAAGTGAACGAACAAGCTGTGTTGTAAAGGAACAAATCCCAGCCTGGAGAAAACGATCTTATCGCTCGCCACTTGTATGCTGTACATGTGTCATTTTGAAGCTGTCTGCAAAATGTCTCTGAAACCTCATTAGCTGTATTCTGTGTGCAGGCAGATAACCAAGTGGAGCAGAATAGAAAGCACTTCTATGACCTGTCCCTCGAGTATGTGTGCAAGTTGCAAGAGATACAGGAGCGGAAGAAATTTGAGTGTGTGGAACCTGTAAGTACCAGTGAATTCAGCCTACACTGTCATTTGTAGCGGGTGAAGGAGGCTGCAATTGGACAAAATCCAAGGAGCTCCATTTTCTGGGACAAACTTAGGCAGTTTTGTGACAAAATTTGTGCAAGTTCTGAGTGCAGATACACTCAGCCAGGCATCTCACCGCTTACCTCAGGCATTGCGGTGTGCTTGAGTCTGTTGACGTTGGTTTTCAGACAGTGAGTGAAACCTTGTGCTGCACTGTGAAAACTTCCATTTATGGTCTAGGTTGGAAGAGAGGATTTAAGAAGCTGATGTTGGGGTTGGATTTACTGTCTTTTGTTTTTATTTTTAATTACTGAAACGTTATTTCTGATTAATTCAAAGAATTTTATTTCCGATATGCAATTTGCCCTTAGATGCCTGCTAGGTAAAAAGTGCACATGTAAATTAATTAAGAGGCTGCTTCTTGCTGAACAGCTCTTTATCAAGTAGTCTGACATGTTTGATTTCAATTTCAATTGAATCTGTGCAGAAATCAACAGGTACCACTAAATTTTATTGAAAATCATACATGTACTGACCAGACTTAAATCTCTTGAGAAGAGAATATTCTAAATCTTCTAAAATGTGCATTAGCTTTGCAGTATAAATGCATCTTTATAAAACAACAAGAGAACAGGAGACGCAGGGAGAATGTATTTATTCTGATTATTAGCATTTTTCAAGAATGAAAAAATGCTGTGGAAAAACATGATTCTGTGGGATTTCTTTTTGTTGTTTATGTGTGGCTGGATTTTTTTTAACTTAGTCTTTTTTAGTATTTGCTAATTTTTAATATATTCTTTCTAGTCCTAAATATTTTGGATTCAGATAGGGTTTTTTTGTTTTAAACCATTTGAAGTTTCCTCAGAGCCAGACAAGAGTAATGAATCTTCAAATTACGTTTTTGAAACAGGTCCCTTTATCTTTCCTGAGAGCTCCCTCTGGATGGGGCTGATTTTCATGTTGCTCACTTTGTATTTGAAGTTCACATTGGGGTAGTAATCTGAAATTATTTAGCACCAAAATCTTACCCCTTTTTCCCTTTGTAATATTTTAAATTGATGTGTAATTTTTTAATTTTTCATTTTTGAAGCTGGTTTGTTTGCATATACTTCAGATTATATTAAATACTGTCTTTGGTTTGGTTTATTAAGAGCATTGTTCCTTCCTGTGTAAATGTGCTTCCTTCCATCAGCCTGAATCTGCCAGGAGAGGTTAGGCAGTACTGCACCTCACCCTGTTCCCAGCACAGCAGAACTTGTTCATTCTAAATCAAACCACTGCAGCCAGAAGCTGCCTCTTGGATGTCTGGTCCTTCTGACAGTGGCCAGATGTCTACACAAAAAGCAGTTTGATGGATCAGGTTACTGGAGGGATAACTTCTTTCTTCAAACAAACCAGCTCACTCTTGTGAAAGCAAGTCGTTAGCAGGAAGGGGAATGACCAGGAAAATGGTGACTAAAAGGCAGAATCGTCTTATTACCTCCTTATACACAAATATTTATGCCAGACATCACTGATATTGGAGCAGATGTAGGAAAATATAATATATGNTTCTTTTTTCTTTTGTATTTCAGGTGCTATCATTTTTTCAGGGCTTGTTCACATTTTATCATCAAGGATATGAACTCGCTAAAGACTTCAGCCATTACAAAATGGCCCTGCAGATAAATATACAAAATGTAAGTAGAGATGGATGCCTGTGCGTTTTCCAAGTTGCACGCTGAAGTTACTGTATGTCCAGTGTGTGTGCTGCAGACTTCCCTTAGTGCATGGCCTGGGAACTTTGGGGATATAGTGCCATCTCCTGGCTAACCAACCACATCCCTGAACGAATCAACTGGTTACTGTAAGTTTTTCATTCCCAACACTCTACCAAACACTGAATAAAGCGCTCCTGCTCCTTTCCCCAGCTTTTTATAGAGACATAACACAAGGTTTATAATGGAAAGAGTTTAAAACCTATTGAAGTCTGTGAAAAAGACTGGCTGAATGGCTGCACTCAGAGAGTGTTGGTCAATGGCTCAATGTCCAAGTGGAGACCTGTCACGAGTGGTGTCCCTCAGGGGTCCGTGTTGGGCCCGGGCCTGTTCAACATCTTTGTCGGTTTGAAAGTGCGATGGAGTGCACCCTCAGCAGGTTCGCTGATGACACCAAACTGTGTGGTGCTGTCGACACGCTGGAGGGGAGGGATGCCATCCAGAGGGACCTTGACAGGCTGGAGAGGTGGGCCCGTGCCAACCTCATGAGGTTCAACCAGGCCAAGTGCAAGGTCCTGCATCTAGGTCGGGCAATCCCAGGCACAACTCCAGACTGGGCGGAGAGTGGCTCCAGAGCAGCCCTGAGGAGAGGACTTGGGAGTGCTGGTGGATGAGAGACTCAACGTGGCCGACAATGTGCTCTTGCGGCCCAGAAGCCAACCGCATCAAGAGGAGC
>VXBZ01004720.1:0-47092 GCA_013399135.1 Heliornis fulica | reverse complement strand
GGTGGTGGATGCCCCTGGATCCCTGGAGACGTTCAAGGCCAGGTTGGATGAGGCCCTGAGCAATCTGATCTAGTTGGGGGTGTCCCTGCTTCTTGCAGGGGGGTTGGACTAGATGACCTCTGGGAGTTGCTTCTAACCCTAATCATTCTATGATTCTATGAAAATACTTGTGCAACACTGGAGAATTCAGGGGATGGGTAATGATGTGTTGAGTTTCTTGGTGGTTTCAATGTGTTTGAAATTGAGCATATGGTGGCCATGTCTGAGGGTCATGATAGATATGTTATCTGTCAATAAGAAAAGGAAAAGGGCTGAGCTTATCAGCTCGTTTTGGTTTTGGGTTTTTAAATTTTTTTTAGATTTTTTTTTTTGCATCTCTGCTGACGTTGTGACTTGGAGTTTGTATTTGTCTTCAAGCACCCTTCCAGGCACGAGCATCCCTGTTGGTTTGGGGGGTAGAACTATATTAGGAGGAGTGGGTGTTAGCACCCAGGGCGTGTGGTGTGTTCCTTTAAGGGCAGGCTAACGGGGGCTCACCACTGGTTATCGTACCCTCACCCCAGCGTGCTACCCTCACACCAGACTGCCCGGTGTCATCTGCTCCAGACTGGGACAGCAGGAAGCAAGGTGACAGGCACGGGACTGACCGAGTCACAGCTCAGATGGTCTGTTTGCTTCCTTAAGATCTGTGGAAAATAGAACTCACTCAGAGGGACTTGGATGTGCCTTGGATGTGCCAGAGGCCTCTCGGTGCAGAACCAACCATATACCTTACTGCTGACAGGCAGTTCTGATGGTGTGTCTGGTTGATCCACCCGGAATTAAGACACAGAAACTGCTTCCTGGAGGTTACAGTCTATTTTTAGAAACAGCTTAACCAGCAGGGAGGCGGGAAGGCAGGAGAGAGGATTACAGTTGTTGTAACACATAGTAACATGATTCATGTGTCATACTTTTCCTTTAATTTTCTTCCCATATGTTTAAGCCTCAGGTTTCCCTCTGAGCTGTTGTTTGGTTTGGATAGGGAGACGGCGTGTGGAGCGGTAACCTCATAAGCAGATTTCATGGCAGGATTCCGTGCTGCTGGAGGAAACTTTGGGACAGACTTGCTGCTTCTGTGGATTTAACTTAATGGTGTGAGGGGCAGCATGGAGCTGGTGCAAAATGAATGAGAACTGAACCTTGAGAGGGAAGCTGTGATACAGTTCTGAAGAGCTGGACTTTGGATTACAGATAGGAAAGTGCCAGTGAAGCTATCTGAAGAAGTGGTGGCCACTAAGAAAGCAACCTAATCTCAACAGCTGCTTGTCTGAATGGTATTGTAGTGTGCCCCAGGCAACCCAAGAGAGGTCTGGCATTACACCTCCAGTTTTATGAGTACATAGAAAGAACAACCTGGATTCAAAAAGCTGTGCAGAGAAAGGAGGCAAAGCAGGAAGGCTTTAACAACTATCTGAGGTAATAGAATAGAAAGAAGCATTTGAAAAGATCATGAGAGGACATGGCACATTATCCACTGTGTTGAAGATGAACAAAACATCCCAAAGGAAAAATGAACTGGGGCTTGGATGTGGTACAGCTGAGCTGCTGGCAGAACACTGGACTGACATGTTAGAAAGTGAAGGGTACAAGGTGCAGTACAGAGAGCCTAGCTGGAGAAGGAAAGTGATTTGAGAGTTGCCAGCATAGCTGTAGTAATTATCTTTCCTTTCATTCAGGTTTTCTTTACTTTGAGAATTGGGCTGTGGATTTCCTCTCCAAACCTTGCCTCAGACCCTACCTTCCCCTCACTCCCCTGCCAAAGCAAAAGAAGGGAGGGAGGAAAGAAGGAAAAAAAAACCCAGCCTTGTAGCTCAAACTCTAGTAAGCTGATTCTTCCAACAGTCTTATTTTCTTGCAAGAGTCTTGTGTCTCCCAGCTATGTTTCCCCCACGCTCCTGGGACTTTTCTCTTGTTATCTCCGTGCTGTACCCCAGCCAATACAAGAATCCTTGCAGCCTTGACCATGCTCTCCTGCCCTCCATTCAAATTTGGCTTTCTCTGTGAAGAGGAGGCATACCCATGGTGATGTAACAGCTGTGGCCAAGCCCTGGTTAAGCTCACTTTTGTCACAATTACAAAGGGAGATAGAAATTTTCTTGAAGTTTCTGGAGTCCTCTATTCCTTTACACACTCAGATTTGTGATCACTGCAGAGCTAAGACAGAGATCCTGTCAGGATCATTTAATACACCAAACCTTGGCCAGCCTTCAGACAGGGAGATTTAACTACGAGCAGTCTGTCACTATCAGGTTTTTTTTTTGCACTTATCCTGATCACAGAGTATATTTTTAATGTAGATCTTTAGGAAATTATGAAAAGAAGCTTAGAAAGTTGTTTGGAGCCTTGGAAATGAGTTTATATGCAGGGTCTAACTCCAAAATTTTCGAGCAGAAGTGACTTGAAATTGAGATGATGGATATGGAGAGGGTTCAGAGCAATTATTTTGCCTGGAAGCAGCTGTTCTTTGTCATCACCAAAAGAATATTTCCAGCTTTCCTCTGTAAAACATATGGCTATAGGTGGCTACTCTGACCAGTTGCATGAGCTGTGTCCATGAATAAACTCCTCCTCAGCATAAATCTGGAATTTTATGCAGATGGCCAGTTGGGAGTGTTGTGTTAACTGTCTATGTACCAGAATGGATACTGGGTTATATTCACCATATATTTGTCAGTGTATGCAACTGTATATTTGTCCTGGGGATAAAAATAAACGAGGTAGAATTTTTCAGAAGCTTATCCATGTTCAGGAAAATTAAATGTGCTCTCAAAAAGCAACAAGACACATATGCAAGCATGGGCTTTCCTCAAAACACATGTACCAGCCGAGGCAAATACCAGCTTGGAATTTAAATGTATGTTTCCAGTTTGTGCAATTTGTGCAAGTGGGTACATGGAGAAAACTAGGTATTGCTGTGATTGTTTTGGTTTTGTTATTTGTTCCTTGGCCAATTGCCAGCACTATTCAGACCAAACTGAAGAGTTTCTTGTATCAAGTGCTGCTATGTTATTTTCTGTAGTCCTGTTGTATAACATGTCAATGATGTGGTTACTTTTTAATTGTTTTTACTAATATTCTAACAGCTGTTTCTCTTGTGGCTGATTGCAAACTTTGGACTAAGTGACATTCAAAATGAATTATCAATTGGACTTTTTCCCCCCTTTTTTTTTCTTTGCATACTTTGGCTTGTGTGTGATCAAAACATGTACAGTCTCAACAAGTATACATTGTTGGTGACCATCCTGTCACTTTTTTCTCAATGACCACAGAAAATCCTGTCCTTCCTGACAACTAGTAAGAGTCTCATGAGTTAACCTAATATCTGTAGTAATATTTTTCTAAGGAAACTTGAATATTAAAATCCAAAATTACCTTTCATTCAGTATTTAAATTCTTTCTGAACCAGTCAGTGTGTTGTTTTAGATATCCACTCTGGCAATCTTTGTGTGCTTTCCACCGTTACAACAGTTAATATCTAGACCATGCTTGAATTTTGGAGAATATCAGAAAACTTGAAGACTAAGTGTAGATGGAAATTCTGCACTGACCATCCTAAATTGGCCTGAATCACTCTCTAATTTTATAAAAAAAGTTGTTCTAACTCCTGTCTGCCAGGAAGAGGAAGCCTTTTCTTCCACTCCCTCCACTCATGGAGTTTTGCTGTCTTGTTTTAGACACGAAATCGTTTTGAAGGAACAAGGTCAGAAGTAGAGGAGCTCATGAACAAGATCAGGAGGAATCCTCAGGAACATAAAAGAGCAAATCACTTCACAATGGAAGGCTATCTCTACGTACAGGAAAAACGTAAGGTGTATTTTTTGTCTTCCTGTCGTTGTGCATGCAGGCATATTCCATGTTGTGCATACAGGCAAGTCTCCTTTCTACAGGTAGTGTGAAGATGCAAAGGATTTACAGTTAAACAGATTAATCTGAGTAAATATTCAGAGTCTCTAATGACAGTGTTACCGTGGCTCATAAAGAGAGCAAAAGGGAATGAATTTGGGAAAGTTTTCTTTGACCAAAGGATGTATTCCATGTTACTTTTAATCCCTTACTGATGACCTTCCCGAGAACTGTCAAGCATTTGTAGTCAAACAACATGAGATGTCAAATTAGCCTCAAATTAGGGCTTAGTTTAGCGTGATGAAATTGACAGCTGTTTCTCTGGTTCAGTGATACACTTTCATTACCTGATTGTGGTTGTAGGGTCAAAGAAAGCTGCTGTGTGCTAGGAGCTGGTGTTTATAACCTAGCTGTGAAGGTGTATGTCACACACACCCTATCCTCTCAATACTCTGAACAAGTATAAATCTTTCTCACTCTAGTAAAAAAGGCAAATAAGTTGCAGACCTCTTACTGCTCAAGGAATGACCACAACATCTGTTTTTTTTTTAACAAACATTTTGTATAAAACTATTTTTTGTGTGTGTGCCCTCATGGAAAGTTTGTTTTGCTTATTCTAAGGAAAGCTTTCACTCTTGTCATATTGATTCTCATTTAAGTAAAGACTTCTGTAAAGATTCCACAAATTGAAGACTACAACACTCTTGAAGGAAACAGTTGTATTTCAGTGTTCAGAAATAAGTTTTGAGAGAACTAGTAGTAAAAAAATAAGAAAAATTGTTACTCTGTGTGATCAGTTCACTGGTCTTGGCCATGATGAGCAGCTGAAAGGATTCAGAAGAGGTGGGTATGTCTGAAGCTGAGTTGGGGAGGAGCATGACAATGAGATCTTCCAGGTTAGGAGCAGTGAAATCCTCATATCAGCTTAAGCCACTCATGAAGGGCTCCCCTGCTATTCTGGAGTAGGGTCCTCAGAAGAGGAGATTCATTTGCAGAACTTATTTAAAAAAAGTAATTTAGTAGAGGTAAGGAGTTACAGAGGGTCAGAACCCAAGTTTGTAAAGTTAATGTTACAGTCTGAATCTCAGTAATACTGTCTGAGGTAGCTGGGCTCTTTGGTGTATTTTGTGTATTCAGTACTGGCATCAGAAATGTGATCTGATCTTAGTAGATACCGTCGAGTTTGCAGCACAGGTCTGTTAATCTTCAGTTAGTTAGCCTCAAGTTACCAAATGTAAAACTAGGCTTCCAAGATCTGCCTAAATAAAGTTTCCAAGAAATATTTATTTTACAGGGAAAATTATTTTGTCTGTCATAGTGCGACAAAGATCCATTAAGAATTCATTCCACTTGTCTTTAAGCCTGGCTCTGAAAACACCTCATATATCCATTTTTAGCACTGGTTAACATTTGTATTACCTTGTATAACGTTCTTAATGCAGTATGTAAAACAAAGGCATGAATTATTAGGAATTAAGTATGACTCAAATACCATTTTGGAAAGCAGGCAAGGAAAACACACAAACTGGAACACATGTGTACTATTTAATTCTTCTATTTTCTGTAGGGCCTGCTCCCTTTGGCTCCAGTTGGGTGAAGCACTATTGCACGTATATGAAAGAGACAAAGAAGTTCACCATGATCCCATTTGAACACAGAGGAGGGAAAGTTGTAAGTACATTTTTATATTGTACACTTCTTATACTTGCCCTGTATTGAGACCAGAGGATGTGTCAGGTAAGACATACCAAGTACTTTCCCTCTATGGGGGGTTGGAACTAGATTATCTCTGAGTTCCCTTCCAACCCAATCTTTTCTATGACTCTATACCTCCTTCCCCCCACCTTTTTTCTTTTTCTTTCTTTTTTTTTTCCCCATGCAATTCAGTCTGTCTTTTCAGGACATTAACCTAAAGTAATTGATGAATTAATAGATAAGAATTCTGCAGACTTTTCAATTGCTTTCTTTTAGAAGACCAGAGAACATGGCACAGATAACATGCAGCGTTTCACCATTTAAAATCTGCTTTATCCATGGGGCAAGTAATTTGCTAAAATATAAATCAGGAAAATATAATAGACTTAGAATTTTTTTTCCTACTTGCTCCAGTCAGATTTTTCTTTGAGATGCAGGTACTTGAAGTGGGTCTAGAAAAGAAGATTTTAATAGGAACGTAATTTGTACTGACAACTGAATGTAATTTCAGATATCTTTGATAGCATCTGAAATATTCAAGACCCCAGACTCTGTTGATCTTTCAGTGGCTTTAATTCTTATTGAAATAATTTGGAATTGAGGGCACTCAGCACTTTCAGAGATGGTGCATTAAATGAGTGCATTAATATGGATGAAATGCATTTTGTTGCAAGGAAAAAAGGATATCTGAAGCTGGAAAATAATTCTTGAGTCAATATTCCTGTAAATGCAGCACCCTGCCCTGTCTTCAAATTTGGTTAGAAAATCACGTTCTTGGAATTTTATCAGGGTATTACACTGCATTAGTTTGGGCAAAGGGGAGATGGCTTTCATAATTTTGAGGGCTGTGTCTATTTACAAATATATTGAATTTGGAAGAATCTTTCGAAAGATCTGCCATATGGAAAATTAGTGGCATTTGGCTTCCTTAATCATTTCAGTACCTCTATGAATTTTTTATCCTGATTTACTCTAATTATAATAAGCCATTTTAGTTAATACAGTATGTGTGTAAGCATTTGGCATTCTAAACCATTTATGAAGCCATTTTTTTCTGTATTAAAAGATCTCCTGTTTTGAAACCCACAATGCAATTTCTCCTTTGGTGACAGCCTCCTGTGTCTGGAGATCCTAAGACATGAAATAATTAAAATGTACAGTTAATCCTGATGAAATCCAGTACAACTCATGGAGCATTCACAGATAAATATATTTGATATCTGAATACTTCAGGGTAAAATATGATCCTACTGTTGTTTGGCCTTGAGGAAAGGACTTGTTCTATAAGACAGATAATAAAGACTACTTACTTTGTTCTAGTTACAGTAGCAATAAATAAACTTTGCATAAATTTCTATGTCTGACATAGAATGGGAGAAGACTCTTATGCTCTTTGTGTGCCTATAACACATGCAAAATCTTGATAGCAAAATCTGTTGGTTTAAATTACTGTGGTATTGTGTCACAGTGTAAAGTACCTGCCAAAATAGACTTAATATTTTTGCATTTATGTCCCATAAATAACCACAGAATTTATGTGTTATTGTGCAGAGACCCTTACAACAACTTTGAGCAAATTCTTTTACAAGTGTGTTGCCATTATTACATTATTTTAATGTAAATTTATCTTACTTGCTTTCTATGGCTGGCTTACTGAAGCTTTCAATTACTGGGTCAAGAACATAAAAACCTTCTTTTCACAGGGTGATGAGGAACTCTTCATCCTTACATACTGCACCAAAAGAAATATAGATACTACAGACAGACGATTCTGTTTTGACTTAGAAGCTTCAGACCGGTAAGCTTGTGAAACACATGCCAAAGGACTCTTTATAAGTAGTGGTTAATATGACTTTTGGGGTTTTCTTCTTATTTTTTAGTGCTTGCTCAGACTGCCAAAGGGAAATAGTCGCTGTGGGAGCAGGCCAGCACTGCCAGGGCTCACTGTTTTTTATCTCAGTTGTACGTAGCAGAAGCTACATTACACTCAGAGTAATAATTCATAGTCACGACCATGTAGTATCACAAGCCTGCTTTCTAAAATGGTGTGTTGCTGAGTTTGTGCTGTATTCTCAGGTTGAAAATAAGTCATTGGGATTTTTGTGGCTGGTGTAATCATCCAGGGCATCTTCAATGTTGTTGCCAGTGCATTTATGAAACACTACTGTTATGGTGGTTTCTTTCAAAAGAGAAGAATTGCTTATTTATTTTGCTAAAAGGATCTTTAAATATGATAAATGCTGCTTTTTGTCAGTATAGTGGTATTCCTTTATTTATGAAGGTGAGAGAATCAACTTAATATGATACTGCAAATAAATATGCCTGTGGTAATGCCACGTTCCTTTGGTACAGATGGATTCTGTGCAGACCATGAAATACTAGATATAAATTAGTGGACGGTTGCTGAAGTTTACATCCACCCCTTCTGGGCTTTTTTTAGCCAATACATTTACTCTTCACTTATACCAAGTAATTCCCTTCTAACTTAGCATGTAGCAGGTCTTCATGTTTTATAGGGTTTTGTGGGTTTTTTTCCCCTCATCAGATTTGTAGCCCCATAATACAGCATGGCCAGTGCTGCCAGGTTCCTCTGACAAATGGTTGCTAGTGGTTTGCAGATTTTTCTGTGATAAGGAGCATATATATATATGTGTGTGTGTGTGTGTGTGTGTGTGTACAGTGTTAGGTCAGAGGCCATGCCTAACCTGTGTGCCAGTGTGAAAAGGAATGAGAAACTACCAGTTCATCTGAAAACTTCCAGCTCACGTGGCAAGTGGCAAGACATCCATTTACAGCTCAGGTGGCATTTGTCAGTAGTCTACAGCATGGTTTGAACTTGCATTTTGATTTGAGGAGGATAGAGCTTAACTCTTCTAACACTTTGTCCCAACAGTAGGAGGAGTAGAGATTTAAGGTCTTGACATCAGCTCCTCTGAGGTCAGAGTATTGTTCAGTCTGAATAACAGATTTCAAACTGAGTCTGATAAAGTAGCTAAAAAAGTACCGTGAGAAGTATCAGTCTACCCCCCTCTGAGTGTCATCTCTGCTCAATAGGATATCTGGAGTTAAACAGAGATGGATGGAGAGCAGGGTTTCCTTGATCCTGCAAAACAATTTTTCATTCTCTTTTTTGGGAAAAGTCTAATCCATCTTTCTGTCCACATATAATAGACACAACTGGTCCACTGTGACCTTGATATCAGACGTTTTTCTTTTAATAATATATGTGTGTAGTACTGAGATGTTCCCATGGAGATTAGTTCTGTGATGCAGGCCATTAGCTTGTTTCCTTGGTACCAGTTCAGGGCACACTTACACCTCAGCTTGTCCAAGTTAAAAAATAACATACAGATTGACAGGTGGTCATGGGGTTTTCTTTGTTCTAGTGCTGTGGAAAGAGGCAAGATTGTAAAATTTTAGGAAGGACTTTTCAGTAGCAAGCATTCAGCCTTGTATGTAACTAGAGCATAGTTTGAAGCTAGCTGAATATTTATGGATTTTTCCTTTGTTTTCAAGAGAAAGTAAAATTTTGTTTGTTTTTTCCTTTAAATTCCAGTACTTATGAGTATAAGCTCTGAGGGTGCTGGGATCCTTCTCTGGAAAGTGATGTTTTTTCTGTTTCTAGTAGTCAGTCATGCTTCATTGGAGGTGACTAGTGGTAGATGTAGGTAGATGTTTAGGAGACAGCAGAGGCCTTTTGAGGTAGGAAAAGAATTTCTTGATACAGAACGTTACCATTCTGAAATTCTACTTAGATTTTAATTACACCATTACAGGACAAGGAGGAGGGAAGAATTTGTCTCTTTTGACTTTAATTTGAAAACAAATAAATAGTATTTCATGCAGCATATGCTGAGTTTGATGTATTGCCTTTAGTTGATGCTCTTTGATACCTTGACAGTTATAATTTTAGTGAAAAGGAGGAAAGCTTGCCATGCATAAAAGTAACATGTTTGGGTTTAGTTTTAACTGGTAAAAAAGTAGACAGGAAAAAAAACAAATCAGCATGAGGTTTTTTTTATTAGTTTAGCTAATTAATAAGGATATATTTTATGTACTGAGTGATTCAGTGAGTATTTCTGATGGTTACAGCTCTGTGCTACTAGTGGACCTGTTTGCACCCCATCTCTTGAGGGGTTTAACAGACGGGTAGATGCGGTGCTTGAGGACATGGTCTAAGGGTAGACTTGGTGGCGGTGGGTTAATGGTTGGACTGGATGATCTTAGGGGTCTTTTCCAGCCTTAAAATTTCTATGATTCTATGGCTTGAGAGCCTGCTTTGCTTACTGCCATTACTAATACCAGTGTCAGTTCAATTTAGTCATAAAGGCAAGGTTTCCCTCACCCACTCCAAGCGCTCAGTAACTATCACTAACAGTACAAAGAGGTTCCATTTTCATGGCTAATAGTCTCCTTGCATTAACTACTGAAAAGAGAATGACTTACTTGATTGCTGCCAGTTTCCAAAGCTATAGTTTGGTCTTCTGAGTTTAGATGGGATTGCCAGAGGGTGTGTTTACATGTCCTCACATGTTGTCTGGAAAAGATATTTGTACCTGTAGAGTTTGACACTGCAATTAAATTGTGTGGTTTGATAAAATTTATGGCAAGGTGCAGACAAGCTAGAAGTGTCTCTGGGTGTAAAAATATGAATATTATGTTACAGTTTGAAGTAAAAGTGGGATTTGTGCAGGTTTTCTCTGTGCTGTTGTTCTTAGGGAACTTTTTCCTCTACAGCCATTTTACTTTTCGAAGATCTATTTAATACAAAAGAGAGAGAGAATATTATGAATTATTTCTCCACTTCTATCCATCTCTATATAATGAGGTTTACAAATTTGCAGAGTATTGGCAGGCTGAATATAATGATATATTTTTTTAATTGGCACAAAAATAATTACCTCTTGTTCTTCTGACTTTCTGCTTTATACATGATGCTGAACCGTGATTACTCTTTTTTTTGTTTCCTGATATATAAAAACAAACACAGGTTTATGTTCACTAATCCCTACATCCCACAGTTGTCCATCCTTGCCTTTTAGGAAACTTACAGTAGTGGAGGTTTTTTAATGAAATACTTATTAAGAATTGGTTATGTTTTGTAAGTTATTTATTGGAACACTGTAATTGTTACTGTTAACGCTGAATAATTTGAAAAAAGTCATTTTTTTACATAATAGTACAGCAGGGCAGGAGTAAAATCATTCAGAATTTGAAAATCTCAGTAACTCCCAGCAAGTATTTGAATCAGCAAGCTGTTGATGAACTATTTCAAATAAAGTTTGAAGATGAAGTTCACTTCCCTGTTTCCTCTCTTGATACTTCCTACTGTGCTATCATTTCTATACTTTTTATTTCAGAGATGGGCAGTGTAGAGTAATTAAAATTGGCACAGTGGGCTTTTGCTTGTAGCTGGAAGCAGACTTTGACAAGGCAGTGTTTTAACTGCTAGTGAATGCAATTACTCTGTGTGGTTGGTGCTTTTGTAGGCCTGGAGTTCCTGTGACCATGCAGGCATTCTCTGAGGAGGACAGGAAGCTGTGGATGGAAGCCTTGGATGGGAAAGAAGCTGTAAGTGGCATTTTTTCTATGTTCATTTATAGTGTAATGAAGAAAATCTCTCACCTCCTCCTTCTTGTTTTCAACTCTGCTTTAATAATCTGGGATTATGTAGTTTGTATGATAGATTCAGTGAAGAAAGAATAACAGTGAAAGAAAACCCAGGAGAGATGAGTAACTCGGTAAAGTAGATAACTGTTCATGTTGATAGGAGGCATTTTTCATTGTGACAACAGCATCGAGTTTTCTAAATGGTTTCCCATCACATATGTGATGTAAAAAAAGTACAAGATAAAAGTAAAGTAGATAATATTTACAATAGAATATTGGTATTCTAGGATAAGTCTAGTATAGGCTAAGCATTCTGGGATAAGTCTGGTATAAGCATGTAAGCTGACAGACTGCATTCCAGTGGCAAGGCTTGCACGAGTTGGTTATATGGTGGTATTATTTAAAACTAGATCAATAAAATCTCTGTCAATGAGAATAAGGTTGTACCTGAATTTGCTTAATTTCTGGTTCACGTCAGGATTTGGGTCCGAACTGCAAAATTGAAACACACCGCAGACTATTCTTACAATTGTAAATATTATATTGGCCTTTGGGGGCAAAAATAATGTGGTTTTCTAGTCAATGACACAAGCATGTGGCTGTCCCCAGTAGTTGGCTACTCTGAAGATTTTAGCAGTAGGTTTTATTGGCATCACTACTGTAAAAATCTTGTTTCCTCTGCAGAGGTGTTTATTACCATCACATGTTGTCCAGGCTGGACTCCCCAGTAAGCTTATAACTTCTGGGAATGCTGAGCTGGGGTGCAATTCCCAGGATTCATCAAAGCAGTTCACAATGATTTGAGTGAACTTGAACTGTGGGAAATAAACCTGCAGAGAAATGTAGGAATGTGAAGTGCGTAAATCACAGCTAATTTCACTGGCTATAACCAGCATTGTTCTTCTCCCCATGGAACTGTATTTTGTTGAGTATTTTTAAAAAATGTCACTCCTTAAAAAGTGCAATTATTTGCTTTCTGAGGGGGCACAGAGCTCTGGTTCTACTGTTAGAGCAGTTGTTGCTGGAGGTGATATGTTATAGCTGTAAACAACTGTATTTGTGCCTACTGGGCATTAAGATTGGGCTTGTCTTGTTTCTGATCTTAATTCTTTAAAATAATTTATGTCTTTTTATTCTTTTTTTGTGTTAGCTGTTCATCAATATGAATAGAGCAAATGCAAAACGAGAGGGAAGTAAGTATTTGAATTACTGTTAAAGCTGATTCTTTTTTAACATTTTACAGTTGAGTAAGACAAAGGAAAATATTTTGGTTTTAGTCTTGAGTTCTGAGTATACTTTTGTGGATTTTGTAATTAATGGGTCTTCACAGTAATGCAGATTAGCATGTGCCTAAGAATTGCAGGACTGGACATAAGCTAGAGAAACAGTCTGAGTTTTGCCAATTTACTTAATGCTTGAAATTGACTCAAGAAGGTTTTATTGATACGTGAATGCATCACAGTTTCTTAAATCCAGATTGTGTGTTCACATCAGTTAGAATGCATAAGTATGATTTTACAACAAAACAATCACAGCTGAACATAAAGGTCAGCAAAAAACCTCAATGTGGTTGTTTAAAAAGTAAACCATAATATGGAAGTAGAAGAGATAGCTGGATTTCTTTAGATGTCATTAGGTTTCTTCTGTTAGCAGAGTGTATGAGTGAAAACAGTTATCCTTCTTGCATTATCAGACAGTTTTCTTGGTTTTTAAAAACTATTATGAAATTGTTGGTTACAGCTGAGTCTTGGTGTTGTTAATAGAAGTTTTCCCACAGAAATTTTATTTTTGTGGTTCAAGACAGGAACAAGAAGGCCAGATGTTTGGGTGAAGGGCAGTTTTGCCCTATGAGCTTTTAGAGTTTAGATGTGAAGAAAAAGAATAAGATAGGAACAACAAAGAACAGCTGATATCCAGCATTTGTTAATGCAACTGCTTTTATGTAGTCAGATCATTAAGTGCTGTGAAATGATACATGTGTGTCCTGTATCTTTAGTGTGGGATTGCTTTGGCTTAGGGTAGGACTCAGTAAAAGCCCTGCTGTTGGTGATTACGTTTTTTTCATTATAAGTGTTTCCTTGTCCCGTTTGTTTCACTCTCAGATGTTGTCAGTGTTGCAGTAAGTATTGTTAAGCTCTGTTTTTGCATCTGCTGACATACATACCTAATCAGAGATCCCATTCTTCAAAGGCTGCTGCTGTGAACACATTCAGTGATGCCACTGCCTCCAGAATGAGCCTTCACTTGGGCTAGGTGGGAGTGTGAAGGAGAGGGGAATTCCTCTAGAAAAAATGAAGATGTATTCCTATACAGCTTTGCCTGAGAAGTACTAGCTGATTATGTCCAGCCCGATTTTTCAGTGAAAGACATAATTGTAATGGTGCTTTAAAACTTTTCAGACTTTTTTTTTTACCTTGTAGGTGCACAATTGGATAAAATAGGCTTCACTGTCATCAAAAAGTGCATCAGTGCTGTTGAAACACGAGGTAATGATAATCCAGTCTGTTTGTGGGAGAGGGTGGAGCTGCTGGTCTGTTCTTTGAAGGAGGCCTGTGGGATCTAGTCTCCTGTATATCTCCAGGGAAGACTTAACCTGGTAGATATTGCACTGATAACACTGACAAAGGTGGGAGTTGCTCTCTGTCCAGTCCTGGCTTTTTTTTTTGTACAGCTTTCCCTCAAGAAGTGTGTTTTCAAGAGTTCTTGGAAGGGGGTGATAGCACCTCCCTTTACAAAGGAAGCCAGTGTTTGTGTACAGCAGCTGATAAAACAACCCTGCATCTTTTAGGCAATTCCTGTACCTTTGCTTTGCTGTTGGATCAGACTTAAATTTAATATTTCATTTGTGGACTTGGAACAGAGTTTTTGTGCTTAGTCACTTCAGACAGATGAACAGGAGCTGAGCAGGCAGAGGAGTAACAAGCGTGGAAAAATACTTCTGATGGAGTTAGTTTCTCACCAGAGGCAGGGATGCTGTCAGGCTTACTACTGACTCAGCAATGTGTACTTGCAGCCCAGAAACCACTGATATCCTGGACCACATCAGAACTGTGACCAGCAGATCAAGGGAGGTGATTCTGCCCCTCTGCCCTGCTCTTTTGAGACCTCACCTGCAGTGATGTGTCTGGATCTGGGCTCCTCAGTACAAGACAGACATGGAGCTGTTGGAGCAAGTTCAGAGNCAATGTGTACTTGCAGCCCAGAAACCACTGATATCCTGGACCACATCAGAACTGTGACCAGCAGATCAAGGGAGGTGATTCTGCCCCTCTGCCCTGCTCTTTTGAGACCTCACCTGCAATGCTGTGTCTGGATCTGAGGTCCTCAGTACAAGACAGACATGGAGCTGTTGGAGCAAGTTCAGAGGAGGGACAAAGGGAGACTGCTTTAAACCGAAGAAGAGTGGATTTAGACTAGATATGAGGAAAGAGATGAAGAGATGTAAATAGATAATTGGTTACAATATGTTTCTTAGTTTGTGAAAAGAGATGTTGAAATGTCTCTCTGTGAATGTCCTGGTTTTGGCTATGATGGATTTGGTTTTCCCAAGGAACCATGACAGGTGACCTAGTGTTTTGATTTTCTCATCAGTTGGTGACCTTCCTTCCTGCTCCCAAAGGGGACATGTACAAATTTTCAGGAGTTCTATCTTTTTCTTTAGTATGGCACAGGGCAGAGTAATTCTATCCATCTTTGCATTGCTGTCTGGCTTAAATGAGGTAGCTAAACAGAAGAGTGGGTTGGTCATGCTTCCTGTCAGTGCAGGGTCTTACTCAAACCCAGCATCTGCCCCCTATGCACTGAGTATTCAATGTTATGAGTAAGACTGAGCAGCCTTTCTGATACTGAGAATTTAGCATTTAATGAGCACGAAGCATCTGAAATCCCTTTGCTCTTTTGTAGCCCTCCTGTCTGATGCTTTAAAGGTGCAGATTAGACCACATTCTATCTGGTGTTGGTTTTGTTCTTTCTGCTCTTTTGAATATTTTTCATAGTAAGGGTTACCTGTCTCATCACTTGGAAATTTTGGTTACAGGCAGTCTTAATATTTCAGCAGGGTAACACTGCAGATGAAGCTGGCACCCTACAGATAAGTTGCCTTGAATTTACCCTGCTTTGGTACAGACTGGCTCTTCTCTTTCCACCAGATGAGGCTGATTTTAGGAACTAAGTGCAGCATTTCTTCTCATGTGGGTGGATTGGTTAAACTGAGTGGTGGTTCTAGTCCACTCTGTCCTTTAAGGCTTGATTTAGGGGTATGTAAGAAGTTGTAAAATATGTGTGTAACCCCACCTACTATTGTTGTTGAAGACAGGCGATAAGGTTGCCTGGGTTAGGAGCATGTGTCCCCCCAGTGGGATCTGCCCTGAAGCATACTTGGCAGAGAACTGAAGCTACCAAAGTTAGCTGAGCTATTTCCTCTCCTGGGAGTCCTTGCAGCTCCAATATCCCCTGTGCACAGCCTTTGTGAGACCTGCAGTCAACAGAGTGGTTTCTGGTAATTGCACCAATGAAATTGACTTTTATCTGTTAATTTTGTTTTGGGGAGTACATGGAAAAAAAAAAAGAGCATTCAGTAATTACTTACTTTCCCAGGGTTTCAAGAATGGGTTTAGGTGAGGTATTACCTTCCAGGAACTCAACAATCCACCTAACCAACTCTGTTTCAATGACCTTGATTTATCCATTGCATTACAAGCAGTTGTTAGTGATTTTCTGTTTACCCATTCTGAACTTATCAACTGCACATAAAAAAAACCAGATCCTAACAAACAAAATCCTGGCTTCATCCATGCAACTAACTGAAGCATTCTGGAAGGATCGAGCTTTGTTTTCTGCAGAACCTGCAGGACCTTCTGCTGATGTTTGCTGAGCTAAACAAATGGAGGACCAGGAGAACATTCACTTGGTAGCTTTGTGAGAGTTTGGGCATGATGAAGAAAATCCATCTCTCAGGCTGCAGATTTTATACCTATACTTGTTCTTAAATCAATTTTTACTTGAATTTTTTTTTTTTACTTTAATGATAACACATCAAAGGCAAGTTATGTTCAGCAGGAGAAAACAGGACAGATGCCTCTTCAGAGACTGTGCTTGTGTGCCATGTTTTAATCTCTTTTAATCATAATGGGTGTGAGGTTGGCGTGGGTGGAAAGAGAGGACAGTCTAGTGTGGGTGGAAACTGAGAATAGTCTTGTCATGTCATAGCAGAAAAAGTCTGGTATTCAGAGAGAGAGGAGCATAACAGAGATATTGAACAAAAACTTGTCAATGGCTGGATAATTTTTTCTCAGTTATGTTCTGTTTTATAAAGCCAAGAAGGAAATTATTTGCTCTGAATGAATAGAAGAATCAGAGGCAGTGTCTTGGTTAAAATGTATGTAAGCTTCTGATTCAGCATTGCCTCAGAAGACACTGGCTGTGCTCTACCTGGGAGGAGATGCTGAGGCACCGAGACATGCTGCCTGTCTCTCACATACTGAGCATGATGCTGGTTGGATGTGCACCCGTGTTTTGCCTCTGAGAGAACATTTTGGGATTCTGTTTGGAGCATTTTATTTATAATTCTGTACTGAGGCTCAGACAACGGGGTAAAAGTTTACAGAAAACATCCAATAGCTGTTTGCTCTGCTAGCAAAGACTCTGTGCATGTTTGAGTGTGGAAGTAGGTGGTTGTATGTTCTGTGAGGGTGTCCTAACTAAGTGTTTGCCAGGGTGATGTTTATCTTGATTTTAGAGCTACCGGAGCTGCTAATCTGAGCTGCAGAGAGAGATGGCAGCATTGAGCTGTTTGTCCAGTCTGCTCATGAAGCAGGGAGATGGTGAGGAGGAAGTAGAATACCTTTTCATGGAAAAAAAAATTAAATAAATCTGGCATTACCTTGAATTTAGAGTGTCACTTGTGTGGCTGTTTCTGAACAATGGAGTTGGATAGAAAAGTTGTGCTTGCAGCTATATTGCTGGCCTGTGCCTGCCACAGCTCCGACACCAGTCTTTTCATAAACTTGCCTAAGTAATAACAAAATAAACTTGCCTATGTGTCACCTACACAATAGTGTAAGCCACACTTTTACTTACAATACCTTGTTTTTCTAAGCATGTTTCACACATTGTGTACCTGTGCCAAATTCTCTTATCAGACAGCCAAGCAGCTTGAGAGAAATGTAAATATGAAGGAAATGATGTTGCGGGGCTTTGCCGCTCAGAAGTTGCCAGTAGTGACTGGTTGAGCCGGCAGACGCCGCGTCTGAACCCTTCAAGGTTTCAGTCAGTGTAAGCTCTTCCTTGCAGTGAGTCATCCTGTCAATTGTGTTCTGTCAGTGCCAAGCGTTATCATTCGTGGATGGGCTGAAGATCTGAAGTGTGCACACCAAATCAGAAATAGCACTACTTCCAACCAGCTTTCTGTGGTTTAAATAAAACAGAATTTCAAGGTGTACGTGAAGGTGTTGGAAACTATGTTGAAATATTAATTCCTCTTCGTGCTTCTAGATGGATGCTGGCAATTTTGCTGTGCTTTTTGTTCAGGTTGATGAATTTGAAACCGATCAATTATCTGATAATTGCTATCACAGACTCCCAATTATTGGTGGTGGATTGTCTTAGTATCAATACTGCCAGAATTTCAGAGGCTTTTGCATATTTGTGCCTATTTTATATATCATGCCTATTTTAATATTGAACAGGATTTTTCTGTGGTTTGACTTTAATTATTTTTAAGGCTGTAAATGTATGATTGGGGTCAGCAGAGTTTGGTTCTCCCTGGATTTAATGTTGGAGCACAGGAAATCGGGAAACAACTTCTGAGATAAGCAAAAGCTGAACTGTATTTGACTGCGACAGTATTTCTTCAGCTTTTTAGTTTCTTGCACATGATGCAGAAGGCTTCTTCTGTGGTACTAAAAGCAGTGGAGGACATTGTATAAAAAAATGTGTGATGTGTTTTGGCAGAGCATTAAAAAGCTTGGTGTTACTTTTGAACCAGAATCTTTTTGGATACGTCCTGAGAAATTTGAAGTAAAAAATAATTGCTGCTCTCGGGACAGTTTCCTACTGCATCCTTGTTTAGAGTCAGTCAAGGACTGTGTTTATTTTGTTCAGTGTTGGCAGACTTTGTGGTGCTATCACATGGTTGTTCTGAGGATCATTGGAAAACTTACTTGGTTGGGTTTGTAGTTTGAGAACAGGATTGTGGCTACATCGCTGTGTTTCTTTTGCACGCAGCTAAATGGAGAGCCTACTTCAGGGCTGAGGTTTCTGATAACCACAGATGAAATAATGGAGATCTGGCTTATTCTGTTAATTTGAGCCAGCTCTGAACATGATGTAGCTTAAGATTCAGTGTGATTAGAGTGGTGCCTGTGTCCTGGGAAAAGAAAAGGGATGGTTTTGCTCAGGTGGAGGAGCCCAGAGAAGCAGCAGCTGCTGCCATGGCCCGTCAGCTCCCCGCTGGGACTGAGGATGGAGCAGTGCTGACAGGGAGGAGTTCAGCAGGCTCTCAGAAATCTGGGATGGCTGTGGAGGCTGCAGTCTGTGTGAGGAAGAGGAGGGGGTGAGAGAAGAAGGAAAAGATGTAGCAAGGCTACAGAGGAGGAGGCGGTAGCAGATGTGAAGTTTTCTCCACTAATATTGCGAATTATTGCTGTGTATTATGTGGTTGTGTCTGGCAGTAATTCATTAAAAGGCTGATGGTTTTTACATCTTACATATTTGGGAAGAATTTTTTTCTCATGTTTAATTTCCCTTCTCTGTATTGGGATGGTTTGATATTGAAACTGGGAATTCTCCACAAGCCTTCCTTTGTTGCAGGGGATTTTTAAAAAGGATAATACCACATAGTCTGTTATTTGAAAGGATTTCCTTGGAGTAGAAACACAGATATTTTGTGACATTTCTACTCTTCCATGACAACATGAATACTGAGGTAAGAGTATGGTACTGTTTGTAGATGGCCTCTCAAATATCTGTGTCAGCTTCAGGACTATAATATTTTATCTCCCACTATATAGGTTTGAAACAGTACAGCAGAAAAATACTTATCTTATTTTATGCTTTTCCTCTCCTGCTGCTCATCTCCCTCCCTTTTCCCTTCAATTTACAGCCATAGTTTTACTTCCTTGGGGCTAAAACTGGGTTTGATGGAGGAAGGCAAAAGGGGGAAGGAAAAGGAGAAGTGATTGTGTGAGGGTGGAAGGCCACAGAGGAATGACATGAAAGTGGTCCAGTGTCCACGTTAAATTGAGAGTAAGGGACTGAAAATATTAAGCTGGTCACAGCTACTCTGTTCATCCCAGTCAGAAACCCAGACAGCTGTGGTGTGCCTCTGGACAGAACTACTATGTGGACCACAGTGGGCTGGAATGAGGCCTCATGTCTTAAATGAAAGCATTTACCAACTAGAAAAAGCATCAGTTTTGAGGACTGGGAATAGGCTCAAGTTTTTCTTGATTTTATTCAAACTCTTTGTCAGCCACGTGTTTGGAGAAAAGCAAAATTATGTTTATTAAAGAAATCTTAATTTAGGTTTTGTTGGTTCAGTTCTTGCACTATTAGAATGTGGATGCTGATGTATCCAAAATGTCATTTAAAAATCTGAAAATAGCCAGGGATTTAGTTCTTCAAGCAAAGGTTGGTCCCTGTTTGCTTCTCCTACTAGTTTCTGAAGTGGAATTGAGGTACATGAAACCTTTATCAAAACATAACATGAACTTACCTTAAAAACATAGAAGAACAAAGGGATTCTTGCAATACTTTATTTACAACATTGTTCTCATGACTGTGTAAATATTAGGTAGCCTTTCTGCCTTTGAGGAGAATTTGTTGCCCGGGGAAAAGTTTTGATGCTAAATTTGACTGTGGTTGATATAATGACTTTTTTTTTTTTGTTTTTCTTTCTCTCCTTTTGTATAATAGGTATAAATGACCAAGGATTATATCGAGTTGTGGGGGTGAGTTCAAAGGTCCAGAGACTTCTCAGTTTATTGATGGGTATGCCTCTTTTACACTCATTTTTTTTCAATATTTTACCTTGTATTGTTTTACTGTCATTATTTAGTTTTAAAAGCATCTGCCTGTAGCTTGCCTTTATATGGGCCAAATATAGTTAGTTTGCTTTAGTCCAAGCAAATAATTCCCATATCATTGTAAATTCCCCTGGTTTAGTGAGACCAAGATTAGTTAGTAGGAGTAAACTAAGAGAACTGATATGGGACATGTAAGAGCAAATCATGGATTTTCTGCAAGGTTGATATAAGTGGGATAAAAGCAGCCTACATTGAAGGGTCTGATCAGAAAATCTAAAATACCAAATTAATGGAAGTTCAAAGCTCATTACTTGAAATTTTCACCTCACTTCTCTTGTCTAAGATGTCCAGGTTTACACACCCATGCCCGTCTTTGGTTAATCACTGTGCAGGATAAGACACTCAAGTTTAAGAGGAGGAATATGATATATGTATTAATAATAACTGTGTGCCAAGGCGGGAGACAGATGGAGAAACGGTTTGTTTTTATAAACTTAGTAGTATAGCTCTTATATGTGGGTAATATCTTACAGTCTCTTATACCTAGTTAGCCATGTGTAGCTTTTAAGGTTTTTTAATTCATAAAATTATTTGCAGAAACTTTTTCCACCCCTTTTCTTTCTGGAAATTTTGGTGCATCTTTAGTCCCAGTGACTGTAGTTCTCTTGCCACTCTGCAATCCCTAGGGTAAGGGGAAAAAAAAACCCTCAACAAACCAAGAAAGAAAGAAGTATTGGCACCTGGATGAAATCCCTCATCTGCCTGGTATCTCTCACCAAAGTAGTAGCCATGACTGCAAGATGTGCTGTGTTTCCCAATTTCTTGTCCTGAGCACTGACAGTACATGCAGTCAGACAAGACCACTGGGATTAGTTCATTTTTATAGAGCTTCCAAACCTGTCACTTGACAGCAAAGGTCTGATTCTCAGGGATTCATTGGTATGCAAAGAAGCTTGTTTGCAGTTTGCACCAGGCTCTTCTCCAGAACCATGCATGCTCCATCTGTGCTGATAACACAGTGTTCTTTGGCACTGCAAACTGGAGGAAGCCAGAAAGTGAATTCATTTCATTACCCCAGACATTATGTGAATGACAAAGCGCTTTTATATTATATGCTGCTGTCAGTTCAGTGCCACCTGTAAGACTTTTTCTTTTCCTGCCTTTATTTTTTCAAACAGGCTGTCTCTTCAGAAATGATAAGACATCAGGCTTGAGGACCTGCATGTCATATCAATCTGTCGTAATGACCTTGCTAAATATTAATTTATGGTATCTTACTTAATCAGTATTAACAGCACCCTGAAGTTCTCCATTAGTGCACACAAACCTGCCTGTATCTTTAAAGTATTGTAGCAAAAGACTCTGTTTGGAAATACAAACTGGGATTAATAAAAATGCCTGATCTCTAACAGGTTCTCATGATAGTTTATCTGTGTTGGAGTGAGCCTCAATAAACAATAACTGTCTTCAGCCACTTGACCATAGGAAGAACGAAGTGTTACTGCTTGGAGAGTCTCTATGAAATACATTCAATATCCTAAGATGTTCTTCTGCTTTGTACTTACTGGCTTAGCCTGGGTGTGCAGGTCTGGCAGGCAAATTTTCCTCTTTGCCATTAGTGGTATCCAAATTAAATAGACTCAGGTTGCCAGTGGTTCAGTAGCAGCTGGAAGAGTTTACTGGGGATTCCGGCATCTGCTTTTAGTTATTTTTTAAAATTAGAAACATTTTATGTCATTCCCAAGATTCATATATTTATTTGAAGTAGGAAGAATACAGTGGTATCAAGATGAGGCAAAATAGTGAACAGGAAAAAGTTAGGGTGCAAGCAGCTGTTCTTTTCTGATGATTTGTTGAAAGTGATCCTATCTGTGCTCTTTATCTGTCTGTCCTTAGAGAAGAATAAAGAGGGTGTCTTTTTGATATACAGTGGTACAGAGAATTTAAAATGACTGATTAATCTTTAATCCTTTGTTTCTGGGTATACTCTTGGATACCCTTTTATATGAAAGAGCTTTTCCAAATCATAAAAAATCTCATATTAACTTTCTATATTTTAAAATGTTTGATAAGATTTCAAAGTATTTTAAGCTACCTGTCATTGACAGTGAAGTTCACAGTCTGAAAGGCCCAAACTGCAAAAAAGAAGTCTTCCAAATGGTAACCAGGGTCATGCTAGCATGTAGTTTTATCTCTTTTTCAGAATACTTTCTATAAAGTTTGGGAAAGTACATTGGCAGTCAAGAGAGTATGAGAAGACCAATGTATACTTTTCTAATACTATGAATGCACAGATTTCCATCTTTAATGTAAAAACCTAGTGAAAGTAAGTCTTCTGTAAAAGGAGCCCAGAAATTAAATATCTGATTTACTTAGTTCTTGAAGTTATGTGCAGCTAGTATCGCGCTATAGTGATTTGTTTTACGACAATGGTCTTGTCTAAATCTCAGAGGCAATGGGTGAGGAAAACACTCATTTTGAGGGAAATTGTTCAAATAATCTGCTAGACCGTTCTAAGCAGGGATACAGAGGTAGGGCTTCCACTGTTATGGGAATCTTAGAAGCAATTCAGAGTTCCTTGTCAGGAGGCTCAGTGATTGAAATGCATCATGGACCAGGTCTTGTGTCATTGTCTCTTGTGTCATGGAGGATGGATCCAGGCTCTTCTCAGTGATGGCCAGTGATAGAATAAGGGGAAATGGTTCCAAACTGGAACATAGAAAGTTCCATCCTAATATAAGGGGGAACTTTTTCACTGTGAGGGTAATGGAGCTTTGGGACAGGCTGCCCAGAGAGGTTGTGGAGTCTCCTTCTCTGGAGACATTCAAGACCAATCTGGACACGTTCAAATGTATCTAGATGATCCTGCTCGGGCAGGGGGGTTGGACTGGATGATATCTCAAGGTATCTTCCAGCTTCTAATATTCTATGATTCTGTGATTTGTTATGTCTGTTAGATCTGAGGTGGCTCATTTCATCCAAGCTGCCTACCTAGAGTTCATAGAGTGCCGCGTGAGGCAGGGTCCGTGCAGAGCCTTGCTCATACGGAATTGACTGCCAGGAACTTGGGGTTTCTACTCACAAGCTCAGTTTTGATTTCTGATACTGCCTTGTGTGAGAAAACACCAGAAATTACATGCTGTAGGATAACACTTCCAGGTACCTCTGCCTTTCCAAACCATTGCACTGAACTCCGTATTATTTTTTATACAGTAAACATCAGTATGCATATGGTCCTACAGGAGACTTACTGCATATGAAAGCAAAGTCAGTCTCCTCCTAACCCAGTTTGGTGAACTGGACTGTTTTTATAAACTCTAGCTCCTTTGTCAGAAAGATTTGCATAAAATTTAGAGCTGATCTGTCAAAAGCTGTTCTAGAAATGCACACGGTTATTTTTATATGCGTAAAGTTGCCTTTCAGTGCACAGTGGCTGCTATGTGAACAAGTAGCATGGAAGCTAGCAGAGTCACTTATGAAATCCTGGTTGAAGTTCCAGTTCATGTGAAGGCCTGAGATGTTTGAAACAGAGGGAAAAATGGAGTGGGAACACTCAAATATAGGGGGTGGTGTGGCACAGAGCTATGTAGGTAAACTGTCACACCAAGAGTGTAAAAAATATCATTAAGTCTTGGTGGCTTCTACAAACCAGGGATTGTTTGGGGTCAAATTTTACTTTGTTTTGTGGGTTCCCTGCACGCCCCTCCCCAAGAGCTAATGAAATATTTCAGCAATACCTACTTTTTTTTTTTTCCTATTTTAAGAACTTGATGTTTCCTTCCCTAAATTCATCAAGAAATTTCACATAACTGAATGCATCCTTTGACTGTAAAGGAGGTTGGTGATTATGAAGCAGTTACTTAAATACTGGATATTACATACTGGTTTAGTAACAAAGTCCCCATAGATTTCACTAGTTTCTGATGTGATGGCAGATTTTATTTAATTAATTCAGTAGAAAGGTTTTCTCAAAGAAAAAGAGAATTTGAACACAGAAACAGCTAGCGTGCTAAAAAGAGGCAAGAAGAATTTGTTTCCTAAGGCAATCTTGTGTATTTTGGGTGGTGGTTGGCTAGTAACAATTTGGTAGAAAATGTTATCTGACTTGTATTTTAAAATGAGATTTAAATAATTGATATAATGAGGGAGAATATTCAGTTACGGAAATAATTGCTTGGCACAGCCTTTAGAACAGAATTATTTAGTCCCAGTAAAAGGACTGCACCTTTAATCAGGGATCCTAATTTGATTTTTTAAATGTATCTGTCGTTTGTCTGACAGGCAGAGTAATAAATGAATTCTGAACTGTATGAACTGGTCAATATGTATATGTGTCAGCGACTGGAGTAGGTTACCGCAGTGACTGTTGGAAACGTGTAGCAGAGCAAGAGATGCTAAAGCCCTTGAAATTACCAAATACATGGGGCTACTTTGGCCATATATGTGTGATCTCCTCCTGTCAGCTACATACTTCCTGTTTCAAGGCCAAAAGGGTCATTTTGATTGCAAAATATTCCAGTGTGCTGTGATGTTTTCTGTTCTCTGTCAACAAATCTTTCACCTGGTGGGTCATTCAGATAGGACAGTTTGGTTTGATCTGCCTTATTATAACACTCTGGTAAAAGATCTGAGGGGGTCTGGGAACCTGACTAATGATCAAGCAAGTGGTTTTTCCCTTTGACTAAAGCTGATGAAGTAAGGGAAACATTCAGGCCATCTTCTAGAGGAAACTTACTGATAGAGAAAAGTCTCTTTTCTACTTTTGAAGCACCTCTTCAAGGTTTTCACACATTACGGAGGGTCATACTGCATTTTATTTTCATCATCAGTCCAACAGTTTACAAACAAAACTATTGAAAGAATTTGTAAAGCTAATTGTGCATTTTAAATAATGAGAGAAAAAAGGAAAAGATATTATGCTTAGTTGATCTTTTTTTCTAAACTTTGTTCTAATCTTCTGTGTTTGTGTGTGTCTCTCTGATTAAAGGTGTGAAAATAGCAATTGCTATAGAGATCTTTTTTCCTGAAAGAGATATTTAATCTTTCATGAAAGAAAAAAAAATAGCAGTGAATACATTTTTTTTAAAAAAGGATCTAGAATTAACAAAGAGATTTTGATATCTTCTTAGTATTAATTAATAGTATTAATTAATTCTATGTTTGTGTGAGTGATTACATATGACCCAACTCAGTGTATTGCTGTTAATGTATTTACTTGGAATTCATTTTTTTTCATGGCTCTCTTTTCTTTCTGATTATTTCTAGATGCAAAAACCTGCAATGAAGTTGATCTGGAAAACTCTGTAGACTGGGAAGTGAAGACAATTACTAGTGCAATGAAGCAATATCTACGGTAATCTTGTGCCTCGTTTATTTAATTTTTAGACTATGAATTCTGTATTCTAGTTTTCCTGTGCAGTGTGCTAAGCTATGTCACTTATTTTTCCTGTATTTTTTTAATAGAGGTTTCTTTTATGCAAGTGCCATGTTTGTCATTTGTCTCAGGGGGAAGCAAAATAATTTAGCATCACTAATACTAATGTTCATATCAGACAAGCCCCAAAACTTTTTTGTGTTAGATATCTAAACATTCAGTAATGGTTCAGAAATGTGATTGGTTTTCCTTTTTGTGTACTGATGTGGTAGAATGAAAAGGGAAAAAAGATATGAAACCTATTATTTTCCTTTTTTCCTGCTGACCCTTGCTCTGATGTTCTAGGTGCAATAATAAGGATATTTTGAGAGTTAAAAGTAAGAATTTGAGATATGTTCTCTGTTCAAATATCTTGGCCGATTCCCGATCAAGATATTTTACTGAATTGCCTAAGAACGTAGAACTTTTGTGTTTATCTAATAGTGTAACACAAACATAGTTTTATTACATAAAGTATTAGTGCAACCACTGTTGAAGAGTGCTGGAGAGCTAATATCAGGATAAAAGTCTCTGTTATGGAGTTTGGGAAAGAAGAATTAAAAAAAAAAACCAACAACGTAGAAGGGGGAAAAAAGTGCCCATGATGAAGTATTTCCCACCTACAGTGTTTCTGATTTGAGTGTTTACCCAAATATGTCATAATCATCATTAAAATCAACTTAGCAAATGAAGGTTTTAACTCAGATTTCCATTATTTGGTACATTTTCCACTGATGACTAAGATTTTCAATTTTGATTTTTCCATTTAAAATGCTTTAGAGTTTTGATTTCTGGACAGCTACAGTTCAGCAAACTTAACTGTTTTAGGACCTTTCTTTGCAGCAAGGCATTGGCTTCTGATTATTTGTATTTTAAAAACACTAAGAATTAATTATATAGTATATGTGTACAGTCTTCATCTGAGAAACAGTCTTGGTGTTGTAATTTGGAAAGGTGCCTTTGATAGACTGGAAGCTTCTGCTTCAGCTCATGGAAGGAGAAGGGATGTATTGAGTCTTATTTTCCTGACAATACCAAGTTTTCCATTAGCACTAGAGCTCATTGAATTCAAGGGCCACAGCAACAACAATTGCCTCCTGTGTGAGGACTATACTACTAAATGTGAAAAAGATTTCCTGCTTAGTGTAAATACAGATAGAAAAGAATATAGCTAAATTTGTTATGTCACCCTTGTTTTACAGAAGCCTTCCAGAGCCACTGATGACATACGAGTTGCATGGAGAATTCATCGTTCCTGCCAGTAAATATATCCCTGTAGTTCAAATAGAAATATTTTCTTATGGTACTGTTGTCGTCTCGGGAGTGTGCTGTAAATGAGATTTCAGAAGAGTTCCTCAACCCAGCAAAAAATAAAGGAATAACAAATAGTAAATGTTTTAAAAAGACATAGTTTTAAACCAGTGTTCAGTTCTAGTCTCTGTCACATATGATGTATCTAGTGACAGACAGCTTGTGATGGACAGCGTAGTGCTATTTTTACTTCTACAGAAGAACTTTTTGATAGACATTAAAAATGTTCAGTCTTATTTTCTTAATTATATAATGATAAACATCTACTTATATTGTGTTGGGCTTTTTTTCCTTCCATTTAAAAAGAGCATAAAGCTTAGTAAAAGAAAATACACTAATCCAGTCTCATTTGAATCCTTAAAGCACAGCTGCCTGACCCTTGTTTTCAGTGCCTTGTTAGCTCTGTAGCCAGGCTGTTTTGAATGTTCTTGTATATTAGTAGAAAAAAAGGAAAGAGCAGGCAGTTCAAATACAGACTTGGAGAAGACACAACAGCATTTGTAGTTCAGCTGTGTGATATCTAATGTACATGGAATTTTTTTGGATGAGGATGGAGGGAAACTGTATAAGAAAATTTTTGGCAAAGTATCAAACAGATATCTAGCTGATTTTTATTTTTTTTTCTAGCCTGTAGCACTTCTGGCAAACTGTGGAATGCAAAATTAAAATAAACTTTGAGACAATTGCTTTATCTTCTATGGATTGCTGTAATGACTTTCCAGGACTGCAGAAATGTGTTCACTTGTAGTCCTTAATTCAAAATGAGAATTAGCTCATGAAATTCATTGCCAAAGCACATCTGAGAGGCCAAGTGCTTAAACAAAATTCAACATACTTACCTAGATGGTGAGTCTGCCCGTTTGTATTGGAAAGTGTTAAAATAATTTCTTGACCTGTGAAGTTTTGCCAGGAGTTTCTCGCTTTATTTTCCTTTCCCTATTTTATGGTCTTTTTTTGGTGAAGGAATTCAGTGGAAGTTGTGTGTTTTAAATAGTGCAGCGTTCATAAGTAGTAAACAATTTTGTAGAGGGGTTGATTCCGTGTAGCTGAGAGGGAAATCTAATCAACATTGCAGATCTGAGTTACAGTATACTTAAAAATAGGTAGTCAGGGTTGTTTCCTATGCTGGCTATAAAAAAATACCAACATTGGGAATACTAAGGAATATCCTTTATGAAACTGGGTTAGGGGGGAAGCCAAAATTAAAAGTTTCTTCCTTCCAATTTCTTCTCTTCATGCGTGTCACTGTAGATTGAAACTGCATAAGCCTTGACTGTATCTTCTGATAGAGTTGCTTTAGCCATTCTTTAATTACAGTTTGTGATTTCACATATATGTAAAATAGCCTTGCTTTAAAGAAAGCTTTTGGTTTTCTGTCTGAATTTTGATTAGCTGACTAGAAACTAAATGTTTTGCATTTTGGTGCCCTTTTTTGATGCAAACTGTGCAGGGGTGTTCACGGCAAAAGAATAAAAAAAGAAAACAAACCCCAAGCCCTAGATATTTGCAAAGAAAACAAGATCCTTAGCAGTGTGCACTGAGGAAACGTGGTGGTTCTGTATATGAAATACACTGAACAATCAAAGCTGCCTTAGAGGAAAATGAGGGCTGATGAGTGGTCCTGGTATCAAAACTTCATGTATTCAGAGTAGGTTCTAAATTTTTCTCTTTATGTGCCTCGTACTTAGTATTATTCTATACAGAAGAAATACTTCCACTTCTCTCATTGTAATCACTACTGAGCTGTAATTTAATACAACTTTGAGAAATAGGAAGAGGGATTATTTTTATCTTTTACAGATTCTTCTTTTCATCTGTCTACCGATGAAACCTGTAGGGACCAAAATTATTCAATTCAACATTCAACACACAAAAATAAAGCACCCCTTGCTTATTTTACTTAATCTCTGCACTGTACTAGAGAGGGATGCCATTGTTAGTCAGGACCTTTATTGTAATAATCTCACTCAGATGGTCTTATGTGTGATTATTCTACTGTGTCTTCAGAGGTCATTAGACTTTCTCTTTCTGAGCACATGAATCTTGTGCACACGTTGTCTTAGGCAGTCTCCAGTGCAAGGTAGCACAAATGCAGTATCATTAGCTGCATAGCACCAACAAAACTGAATTCTAATGATGAGCTCAATCAGCTAATGATGCTGAAATGTAAAGTAGTGCAGTTCCACTCCGTGGCACCTAGTGACACCACTTCTCACCTGCAGTATATTCATAAGCAGCTGAGTCCAATGCAGCAAAACAATAACTACATCTGTGGGTTTTTAAAAATAGATGAACAAAGGCATACGTTTGCAGGTGGATTGAAAGTTGAGTTCACAAAGTAAGCAAATAATTGGATAATTCTAGAACAAGATTACTTGTGAAAACAAAGCACATATGTTCAGTATTGCTATGTTTGGATATACATAAGTGGTGAAGCAAAGAGAGTGCAGTATGTTTCCATGCAGGGGTGGGAGAAGCTATGTGTTTCTGTGGATTTTCATTTTTAGTTTTTGAGATAGTTATTTATTTCTTTGTCCCATAGAAAGTGGGAGTCCTGAATCTCGAGTTAATGCTGTTCACTTCTTAGTCCATAAACTACCAGAAAAGAACAAAGAGATGCTGGAAATTTTGGTGAAACATTTAGCAAAGTAAGTGTTATGTTCTCCTTTCCTACCTCGTCAGAACTTTTCTCCTTACCTCCATTTAACTACAAAGGGCCTTAGTTGAGTGTGGCTGGAGCTGAAGCCCATCCCAGTGCTGTCATACACAATACCAAGAACCAAACGTGCAGCAGCAGACAAGACATTTGACTCATGCTGTGTGTCTTTTGGAGGGAAAGGCAGAAATCTAATCCATTAATGAAGCCATATAAGTATTTACTTTAGCAGTCCTGCCAGTAGTTGAGGGTTTGATTGAAGTGAGAAAGGGAACATTATACTTTCTTTTCACAAATTCTGGCAAAGTGAATAGTGGAGATCTGTTAGCAAATTTAAGTTGGTTTCACACTTGCCCTGGTCCAAGGCTAAGTGCATTTTATATATTTTAAGTTCACTGAGAGACTGCTTTTGTTTTTAAATTGCCAGTGGAAGAATGGTTTTTCTGTTTTTCAGAATTCACTAAGACTTTTTTGGAAGAAACTTTGCTCAAAACAAACCTCTAAAACATAGATTAAGGAAATGTAATGTTTTCTCTTGTAGACTGCAGTTTCCAACAGTAATGGAAAATTTTCATAACCTATTTCCTGTTTTTTCCTTCAATTCTTTTCAAAAAGTGTTTCAAAGCACGCCAAGAGGAATCTAATGACTGTGGCAAATCTGGGGGTAGTATTTGGACCAACCTTAATGAGGCCACAGGAAGAAACCGTAGCAGCCATCATGGACCTGAAGTTTCAGAACATCGTTGTGGAAATCTTGATAGAAAATCACGAGAAGGTAAGCTTTGATACACCTCCACTTTTCTGAGCATTGTCTAAAACAATCTGCTAGGCATAATGGGCAGCATGGAGTTAAGAGTGAGGTTACATATAGTTTAATTTTTAAAAATTTCCTCAGTGCACTGTGTGCTTTTGGCTACTTTTACTTGATAAGTATTTCTGTTCATAGGTAAACTGACATATCTGAATGAGTGTGTCTGGGCCGTAGTGGTGCTCCTGTGTGTGTATAGTACATGAATAGGTTTTCATTATAATATTTGTTTATGGGTTTTTTCTCAGCAAAAACATTATGGGACTGGAAAAGAGAAAGCCCAAGCTCAGTTTTTAGCTTTTGCACTAAGGACTTTGATCTAAATTAATGCTTCTATGGCTTATTTTTCTTCAGAGTTCACAGTGTAAAAAGAATACTTCACTATATTCTGAATTTTATGAGTAAATACATTATGAAAGTGCCAGGTATTAACATTTCCTTTGTTTTCAGCTGAATGTGTGTTATTTTAAGTCTCTATGTTTGAGGTAATAGTGAAAATAGAAGTTGTTGCTGCTGTGGCAGCTGCCATTTATGTGCCTTAAACATACAATGTGCTGTCCAGAATACCAGAATATCTCTGCATGTAATTTGGGATATAAAACACAAAAAAAAACAACAAAAGAAGTAGAAGAAAAAAAGTCATCCTTTACTGGTCTCTTTGTTTGGGTGCTTTTTTGGGAATCCCTTGTATCTATGCTGACACTTTGCTTGTACCGGTAGGATGGGCAGCATCTCCCTCACTATTATTGTTCAAAAAAAGTGCTTTGGAAAAATTCCAGGATGTGTTTTTTCCTCTCTTCTTCCTTAAACACTGTGAGCATTGAAATAGTTATTTCTTTTAAAGGTTAACAGTGTTGAAATTAGCTAAGTCAAGTCTTATCTACTCTAAATAATACCTTTCTTGAGTTTTCCTGACAATGTACTTATGCTCCCTCCCTGAATGATAGAGGCTGTGCAAAGCTTCTGTTGGCATAGCTGTATCCACATGGTGGGTTTTGTTGGCTTAGTTGACCTAGGGTGTGATGCTGCCCTCACACACACATTGAGCAGATATGGTATTGTTCTACTGGAAAAATACCGTGCTGCAGATGTGGCTCGAGTTCTAAGTGATAAATATCCCAAGTGTTGTAAGCCATGCTATTTATTTTGGACCTAATAAGGAAAGGTCAACCTTGAAATAAGCTCATGATTTCGAAGCTCTTGCAGTGACCACACAAATTTAAGAAAGCAGGGAGTGAGTGAGCAGAGCCAGGGCGTTCAATAACACATGGAAGTTGAGATTGAGTTATGCTTATTCAAATCACTAGATCACCACAAATCAGCACCATCTTATTCTTGTGCCAGCTCAGTCATGTATCTTTGAAAACTGGACATCAATTTCATGTTTGAAGCATTAGTTGTTGTGGCCATTCTTGCTCCTCTGAAAATGTAGAGAAGCAGGGAATGGAAAATACATCAAAATGACATGGCATCGTTTTCCATAATTCCTTGCTTTTATGCCTTCTTTAGAACGAGAAGGCTATAATTTTTTGAGGGATTTCTGTCATTTCACTGTCATTTCTAACAGTGAACTTGCCATCAGTGGTCTGCCTGTAGAAACCTCTCCCACGCTAGAGCTGCTTTGAAGATGGAAGGAAGCCCCAAATGTGACCTCTGTGTATTTATAGCAAAGGCAGCGGAGAGGTGTGTGTTAAGATGTTACAAAAATCTTGGAGTCAAATTGAACATGTTGCTTTTACAAGTGAGTCTTTTTCATTTAGTGCAGACCAGGACCTACTTTTAAGGGCAGGCATGCTTATTGTCAGTCTAATGTTCATTTTATATAGTTATTTTAAATTTGTGCATTTCAGAGTTTTTAAGAGTCTTGTGCCAGGTATTTTTATTTATAGACCTGGTGATATCCTAGGAAAAGTCACCAGCTGTGAGTTAAAGTACTTTCAGATATTTCACTACTCTGCCTCTGCTAACTTTTTGCAGCTTCTACTAATAGAAGTGAAGTTTGGAATTGTAAAAATGTGGTGGAGTCAAGATGGAGGTATGTTGCCACAAACAAACTTGAAGCAACACTCCACACTTCATGCATATGTAATTTATGGCTCTGGCAAACTGCAGAAAGCCATTTATTTTCCCCTGTAGCAAATGAAATGACTAACAGACTTCCAAACTGTAGAAGCAATAGCCATCAACGTTTCCACTTTAAATACAGTAACTTGGGAGGCAAAGTGGTAAAAAACTGTGATGATCCCTCAAATATTTTTGAATTCCATCAATATTTATTATGTCTTGTGTGGTTAGCTTTATTGAAGGAGATCCACAATTCATTTTTAGGAGGAGACACAATTAATTAGGCAACTAGCATTGAAATCCTGGTGCAGTCATTACACTGTCGTCACCGCTGAGTCCTAATTAGAGAATTTCTATCCAATTTATATGTGGAAACCTGGATATAGTGCATAAGGTGTTTTGTTTTGCTTTTTTAAGCTTTGTTGATATGTACATTTATCTTCTGCTAGCTAGAAACCAGTCAGTACCACTTTCACCTTGTTTACACACTGCATAAGTACTTCCAAGCCGTGGCTGGGAACCAGTTACAGTACGTTGGGAAGGCAGGTGATGTTTTGATGAGATGTTAATGCTGGAACTAGTCTGTGCAGCCTGATGTGTCACTTAACTGGCATTAAAATTGCACAATGATTATGACTGTAAGGGGTATAAGAAGAGCATTAAGGAAATAATTGTTCTTATCAGTTATGGATAAGTCCCTTCCAGGCTGAGGGAGCTGGGGGTGTTCAGTCTGGAGGAGGCTGAGGGGAGACCTTATCCCTGCCTGGAATGACCTGAAAGGAGGTTGGAGAGAGGTGGGTGATGGTCTATTCTGCCCAGGGACAGGGGCAGGACAAGGGGAATGGCCTCAAGCTGCACTAGGGCAGGTTCAGATTAGATGTCAGGAAGAAATTCCTCACCGAAAGAGCTGTCGGGATGTGGACCAGGCTGCCCAGGGAAGTGCTAGAGTCCCCATCCCTGGGTGTATTTAACAGACAAGTAGATGAGGTGCTCAGGAATATTGTTTAGGAGAGGACAAGGTACAGTTGGACTCCATGATCTTAAAGATCATTTCAACCTTGTGATTCTGTGTGTTTCTCGATGTCCAGTCAGAAGATGAACTGTAGAAGCAGACCTCTGTTTTGAAAGAAAAAGGGAAAACTAGACCCAAGCTGAGAACAGCATTAGACCTAGGACCCTCAGGACTACCTGCTGTGGAAGAGAGGCCAGTCCAGAGGATGAGACCTGTGAATTGTCTAGCTTCTGTTCTTTGGGTGTAGGGGGAGGCCAGCCAGATATAGATATGCTGGGTGAAGTCAGAACATGTTTGATATTAAATAGCCTCTCTGTAGTTTTGCCTGGAATTTCCAGGTTTCGTGCTGCTTGGGCTGTGTGCACCAGGACTCCTTTTTCTGTTCACTTTGCACATCTCTAAGGTCAATGCCATTTCATACTTGGCTGTCTCATCCCCTTCTCTCTTGATTTCTATGTCCCTTCACTGAAAAAACAAGAAATTNGAGACACAATTAATTAGGCAACTAACTCTCTTGATTTCCATGTCTCTTCACTGAAAAAAACATCAAGAAATGGATGGGTTTGTCTCACTGCTGTGTTCATTTTACATTGAAGCTATACCTTTCCTAGTGTTTTGCTTCTTGAGGCAACAAACTCGGGGGCTGAATTCAGCTGTGCTTGTACAATGCTTGGAAAAATCTTTGCTTGGCCTTCAGGCAATCCTTTGGGTCAGCTCTTGGGTAGACCCCCAAAATGTTGATTTCTCCTCCTCCACTGAATGAGTTTCAAGGGTATAAATTAATTTATCTTCCCAGTGGTTTCCCAGACTTGAAATCTTGGACTTCTCATCTCTTGTGTTCTTTCTGACTTGTGGTGAGGAAGAAGGGCAGCCCACTCCACAGCAGCACCAGTAGCCTGCACGTGTTCATCTTGCTGTTTGTTATAATGTTTTGGCATCTCTCTGGAATGAATGTCACTATTCAAAGGGTTTATTTATTTGCCATTTAGAGATGCCTCAGTGGTAATATGAGCTGTTTTGGTTTCTCAATTCCCTGAACATTATTTTAAGGGGAGGGGGGTGTGTGTGTGGAAATATTAAAAGAAGTCTAAGAAATGAAAGAAGATGAGGGAGGGAGGAGGTTGGAATAAAAATCTCAGTGGGACTGGAATATTTAAACCGGTATATGGGGGAGGAAAGGATAGTGAGTACAAATAGCAAGATTGCAAAAACAGAAGATGAAAATTGCAGTGAAAGAAATTGAGTAGAAAAAAAAGAGAGGAGCTAGACAGAAGTCCCTTATGGAGACTGAGGAGCCAGAGTCTGCTGGAAGGGAACAGCCATGGTAAAAGTTACCTTTTCTAGAATTCAGCAACCTATGGGCAAAATTATTTCAAAGATATTAATTCTGAAAATCTCATAGTTCCTATGTATAAGGCAGATGCTCTTTTCACTTGTTTTCTGTATTAATCTTTTTATACAGGGCAAAAACTTCAGACAGAACATCTCTTTTAGCTTTGTTATGTTCAGAACAGTTTTATGGAGAAATCTTTTTTTAATGAAATGTAGATACTTTAATTTTTCTTACTGTAGGCACTCCTACAACTTTTGCTAAACAAAAGGGAAGAATTTAATCCTACTGAGCTCTTAAGCCAACATCAACTCCATGTAGTAGTGCTTGGAAAAATCTTTACTCTTGAAACATACTGCAGTGCGTAATACATGTCCCATTCTTGAGGCAGAAGAAGTAGAAGCAGGGGAAGCCAGTTTGGTTGAGAGCATGAAGTGTCACAGTCAGCTGTGGCACGTGTCTCCCCACAGCCATCACTGCGTGGTCAAAGCGGTGCTGTGGGGCTTCTATGCTTCAGGGTACAGTGTGACTACTGGAATCTAACCTGAAACTGTGTTTTTGACAGCTCCACAGATCATTTTCAGTCCTGATAAAGGACTAGTATGAGAAGCACTGAAGAAGGGCTTGTTTCAGCTTTCGTGTTGCCTTACCTTTGGCTGCAGTGGAGGGCCGAGAAACAGTGCATTGTAATTGTGGTGGTTTACTGTGATGCAGCAATTTGAAACATCCCCAAGCTGAGTATTTCTCAAGCTGACAAGCATTTGACTTGATGGGGAAAAAAAATAAATTATATTAAGGCATCTCCATTGGGGCAGAATTTATGATGAAACCCGTGAGCTTCATTCAGTTCAAGAAGGTGTTCAGCCTGTGCTTCACTTGAAACACGTAACTAATCAGAAGTGTCATTGAAACTATTCCTGTACTTAATTCCAATTACACACCTTAATGATTGGCTGAGTCTAAAGCAGAGAGGGCAGTGGGCACAACAAAGAAATGCATCGTGGCTTCTGGTAGAAGTCACAGCAGCTCTTCTGTTCCACTGTGCTGCATGCAAACTATTTCAACCCTTTCTCTGCTCTGTGGGTACCATTCCCTGTGAGACATGCACACATGGTGGAGTAAATTGACCACAAATCTTGTTTCCCTTTGTGTACAAGACCATGGTTTTCTAAATCTTGATGTAGTTCACGCATAGTAAGAATGTATATCAAATCTCTACTCATGCTTGTGGCTGTAGCTGTTGGCATTAAAAGGAACTGAGTCTGGATCGATACCTGGATTGGTATGCTGTTAGACTGCTCCAGAAGAAACAAAACATGTACTGTGAGTAACCATATTAAACTAAGAAAGAAAATCACAACAAAAGCAATGTTCTGAGGGCCAGAAACAGTCTGCTGAGATGTGGCCCTAGGAGTACATGGCACATTCAAATAATATGGACACAGGCTTCTGCCTTCTTGATTTGCCTATGTTATTTCCAGTTAATTTTGGAGAATTTCCCTGAACTTTATATGACATTTCCAAGTGATATGGATATCATCATCTGCTGCCCACAAGCCCTGTTCCTCAGTAAGTAAAGAGAAATGATGATAGGGGAGTGGAATTCGCTTGACTAATATTTGCTTCAGTCTTGATGTTCAGGGTGTTGTGCTTGCATGTGTGGTGGAGGAGGCAAGGGAGCAGTCTTTCTGGAGAATGCAAAAAGGGATGCTCTTAAATAAAATTCAAAGAAAATAGTCTTTGAAGTGCTGCAGGGGTGAGGAGAGAGGAAAAGTTGTCACACTCCAGAAGAGTTAAAAAAGTAAATTCATACACAGAAGCTGTGTAACATAAGAATTAAACTTTATTGCAGCTTCCAATGCAAATGAAGTATTGAATTTATAAACTTTTTTTTTGTGAATGCCATCCTATCTGATCATTGTTAATAAGTCTTAGCACAACATGTGGTTTTGTACGTACTCTTCAGAGTGCTGGTAAGCTTTTGACTTACCAGAGAGGTTAGTGCATAAAGAGTTTTGAGTAAAGAAGATGTGGCAGTCAGCTGATAGTACTTTCTTTCCAATATTTTTGTGAAGCATCAGTGCTTCATTGCACTGAGTGCTGGACATACAAATCAGAAATGTTCTTCCAAAACCTATACAGTCATTATGTAAGATTAAAAAGTATTCTAACAGAAATGAAGAGCAGGGGAAAAAATACAAATATGTTGCTTTTGTACAAAGCAATGATGATATAAATACTTGTAATGGCAGCAGGGAAATCTGTGGAGAACATACTGGGGACGCTGGGTGGTTGGATACAGTTGGAACAGTCTGATTTGCAAAGATGGTGACATTTCATTCTGATGATGACAGTGTGGTAGGGGTCAGATGTTGGGTTTTATTCTCAACATCCAATTATTTATGATTCTGTTAATAAATTTTGTAGACTGGGTTTGACATTTATTTGTCTTTGTGTATGTGTAAATGTTTGTGTATGTGTATTTAGTACAAATGAAAGGGAGATCATGTTTACCTGTGGTGTGTTTGGCTGAGGTTGTTGTGGCTCCTGACTGAAGGTTTCTGAGTGCCACCTTTTGTCTACTCGAGACTTCTCTCACTCTTTGCTAGAGAAAATAAATGCAAACACTCTCCTTCTGCATTATTTTCCATTTATTAACTAGGAATATGTCATGGTTTAGAAAGATAGGTAATTACACTAAATACCCTTTTAATTTGAAGTCTTGTGGGTTTTTATAATTTAGATTTCCTGTAACTGAAGAAGATACACAAAGCTACTATGTGAAGTTGTAATAGGGAAGGGCGACCTTTTTAAAATCCTCCCTTTGGCCTGAGTTACAGTAGGCAAGCACAGAGGGGAGGCAAGTCTGCAGTTTCTGCTGGCCCAGTGGACGAGTGTGAAGGTACCTCAGGCCTGGTGTGTGGTTAACCCTCTCACTTCTTCCATGAGTAGAACGGATTGGCTGTTGGCAGCGGATGGGCTGCTCTCAGGAGTGTTCCTCTCGTGAATTAAGAGGGGGGAGTGAGACGTGATCCGGTGGAAGCTGCAGCCTTTGTGTCAGGAGTGCTACTTTTAGAAAGGCTGAGTCAACAAATTCACAAGCGATCAAAGGACACGAGTTTTTAACCTTGGTTTGTTTGTTGTTGTTTGGGTTTTTTTTTCTTTTATCTTTTCACAGCTGTTCTCCAGACTGCAATGCCATGTTTTACAGGCTATGTTTAATTTCTTCATTAAAGTTCAGACATGAACTACATGGTTTGAAGTACGAGTGGCTGTTAGGGTCTGGAGATATGTCAAGCTTGTGTGAGAATTCCCTCGGTTCTGTCATTGCCCTTGGAGCTTGCAGTTTGTGCCCAGCTCCAGTTCCTTTTATATTAAGAGGAGCAGATAGCTGATATTCCAGCTTTAGTGTGAGATTGAGACTCTCAGCGTCCTCAAACCCCTAAAAGAACTGTTTCATCTGGCTATTGGTAGTCAGGCTGCCAGGCAGATGGTCTCAGCAAATGATATCTTTGCAATGAAGAAAAGGCTGTCTCACATGGACCTATTTATTTATTTATTTATTGAGCTCTGTGGTTTGGCTTGCAGCCAGGGATGTTTCCTGTTTCTGGTTTTGACTTATACCCGGTTACTTTCCAGGCTGCATCCTCTGTTGCACTGCAAAGAGAGTGTCCCAGGCAACATCCACAGCATTATCGATGCTTTCTGCTTGGTGGCCATCTAGAAGCTTAGCTTCAGGTGTCTTTCAACTCTTCATCTGGTCCCTGCACCCAAATATAATGGTTGTGAATGTTGTATAAAGGTGTTTTGTAGTTTGTAGCAGAATTCAAGCTTCAAAATCGAAAACCTCAGAGAATTTGCATCCTGTGTGATCTCTTAGAGGCAGGCACACAGCCAATCATGTTTGACAGTGTATAGATGCTGGAGTGCAAAAATCAGGATAACTACTTTGAGGCAGCCACACCTGTCTTGGAGTGGACATGGTGGTAACCTTTGGGAGGTAAGTTAGGTCTTCTAATGAAGTTGTTGATAATGCTTATTAAAGGTTTTGTAAACCTTTAAAAATATTTATCAATATAGATTTTTGGAATAACATTACCACATTTTTTTTACACTGAACACAGATTCTGTTTAGATGTCAGTAATGTCTGGTGTGTATATTTTATATTTATGAAATTATGTGTTTGACAACCAGGAGAAATGGATCATATTGACTAAACCCAGAAATGTTTGATCTAACGTTGCCCATAGTAAAGTAAAATGCAAAAAAAATTAAGAAACTATGCTAAAAAGGATCTCTTCTTAAAGATTTCAGTACAGTAAAAAATTTCATAAAATTGTTAGAATTGGTACAGAAATCAGTCTTGATATTTTTTTTGTCCTAGTACTCCAGAAAGTTGATCTGTTATTTCTGTTAAGATTATACTTGTAATAGCTCCAGTTACCTTCTGCAATCCCTTCAGATAGTAAAAAAAAGTCATTGAAAAGAAGATATGTCATGGAGAGACCATGGTGCTGATAACTTTCTTTTGCACTATCTCCATTAGCTGCTAATTTATAAATATTCTTTGATCAGCATATATTATAGCTAATTGTCATGGAAATGCTAGGAATACAATTGCCATAAAGGGCAGAGCAGTAGCTGTGGCCTAGGTGGATGGTGGTTTATGTTAGTAAACATTAGCTCAAGTGTCCATGTGTGGGTTTATTTTTTTATTTATTATCTTCAAATCAAGTATGCATTGAAGGGAAATTACCCAAATAAAAATTTCTGCTGCTGTTCTTGTCTTGAGAAGTGCTGTCCTCTAAAAACATGATTGTAGTAATGGAGGTTACACCACTAACTCAATTTCAAAGAATTCTGGAATGACCTTGCAGGTTCTGGTCTCCTTTGCATTAGATGGTGACTTCTGGGACTCTGGTTCTTGTTTGTGTGTTCAAAGGAAATAGATGCATGTTCTGTGTGGTAGGTGTTATGGGAGTGAATGAGGGTTTTGTCTTGCAACAAAATCATGGGACAGTTTTAAGCTGTTAATGATTTTTTATAAGTTTATCCTCATTAGCTCTATTACTAAGCCTCCAGGTTTTTTTTCTCCCCTCTTTTTCATCCCACTTTGTCCTTGCTGTTTGCCTCCCACTGATTTTTAGAGGAAATTTTAATTACCCCAGTGATACAAAGCAGACAGAGATGACCTGATGTCTGGGTCTTCTCCTAAAGTGATTCCTGGCAAACACACTGAAATTCATTAATTAGTTCTGCTTGAGACCAGAAAGAACAGATTAGTATTCTCTTGTAGCAGCAGAATCTAATCTACATTTCCATGTACAACTATACATCTAGTCATAAACTTGTGGACTAGGCCAAGTTAAATCCTCCCAGCCGTGGGGTTTTTTTAATTTCTAAAATCGTCTCTAGTAGGAGCTCAGGATCTAGAGTCCAGCTCTGTTGTTGCAGATTAAGGGGAATCTGGCAGAATTCCTTGGGCTGCTGCCATGTGGATCTGCTGGTAGAATGCAGCATGATAATAATTTGAGTTTGGCTCATTACTCTCAAGAAATGCTTCCATAGACTTTGTGGGACAGAGTTTTAGGAATTGGAGTGGTTGTGTGTAGGGATGGTCTTGGGCTCGCTGCTCTAGGCAGAGCTGTTATTAGTGGTATATATCCAAGAAGGTTTGTGGTTTGTTTAGACCTGTAAAATATCCATTTTGTACTGTCACATAGAGAGAAATAGGTCAAACATACCAGTGTTTTGAATAGCTTGACAAGACTCTCATCTTTTCTGTCGTAACTTCCACACTGTAGGCTTGAAGAGTGATCATTAAGTGCACCTTTAAATTCTGCTTTCATCTAAGATCAGACCTAAACAACCATTTCAAATACTGGATTAACTGGGGTAGGACTGGAAGTTGGATTTCTTGCTTGACGAAGTTTTGAGTGCTACATGTGTTAGTCCTCTCCTGGATGTAAATTGTTTGACTTAGCTTCCAAGTTTGCCCCCAAGTAGGTCAACAGCAGGATGCCAGTGCTTTTGGGAAATGCATTCCAGGGAACTGATAGTCTATAAATCTCGAGCAGTTTGGCCACAGCCTCAGAAACTGTGTACCGCCAGATGTGACTGCGAAGTCCTTAACCTTTGAGGTTAGTTTAGAACATTTTTATTACTTCTTGATTCTTGAATGAGGTAATTCAATGAGTGGACTTCATTCTTGTCTTGATGTAGGCATGAGTCTAAGCTGTGGTAACTTCTGCAGTCCAGATGAGTGATGGTGGTTTTTGCTTTTACTTGAAGCAGGGCTTTTATTTATTTATTTATTTATTTTTTAATATCAAGAAATCTAAAAAATTGCATGTTCCAACCCTTTTCTCCCATGGGAAGGTTTCTATCTGATTGGATATGTGTGGTTGTATCTGACAGCAACAGCTTGCTGTGCAAGAAGATAATCTGAAACTTAGTGAGTCGTGGTCTCATACTGTTGTGCAAGTCGGAGCACAAGAACTTGAGCACCATTTCAGGTGCTCCCTGGGTGTTTCCATGATTTTGAATCTGTCTTTTGAATCCATACAGTTTGCTTCTGACAACAGGTCACTCACAGCAGGCATCTTTTATCAGCCATGAAGATTTTATACCTCAGCATCCTTTAAATAATTAATAAGGCTAGGAGAAAATTTGAATAAAACCAAACCCCAAGACCACTGTTGCTCCGCACAACTGAGATCAAACATGCCTCCATCCCCCAGGTCTCAGGTAGACAGCATGATGCTCCTGTCAGTGCAGCAAATATCCATTAAGGCATGCTGGAAAGTACTTGTCTATTAAAGTAAAAAGTAAAACAAGAAAGAGAAGCTGAATGCTGTATGTGCACTTCGTAGGGCAGAGGGTGACCTGCTTGTTTTTTAGATGCTCACCTTTACTAAACTGGAGTATGGGCTGTAGCTTTGGCCTGCATCAGAAAGAGATTGCAGCTGCTGAAAAAGCAGTTCTAGTTATGGGTGGGCTGTGCTGCATTTTATTTTCTCACTGAGAAGACAAAAACTATCAAAGTGGGGATGAACAGAAATAAGGGTTGCTTCAAAGAGCAAAAATGACCCCAATATACCGCAACACATGAGGGCAGGATGTTTCCTGTTTCTTTTATATAAAAAAGCTCACTGTGATCTCTCCAGTGCTGGCTCTGCCTCTGTGTGTGGCTGTGATTTTTGGGTTGGATTTTTGGTTGGTTTTGTGTGTCTCAGGATCCTGCAGGGCAAGTCGTGATATTTGGTCATTTCATTGGTGAGGATGACAGTCTCGATTCGCTCTGCATGGGTAAATTTGCTCTGCAGATAGTCAAGAGGCTGCATTCTCCAATTCCTACCTAAATAGTTCTTCCAGAAGAGATCTTGAATGTGAGCACAAGGGAAAGAGTGCTACAGCCTGTAACATTGCATCGGAGAAACGTGGGACACAGAGGATGGAGTTAGTGTGGAGCCTTGCCCTGGTCCCTGAGTGTGGAGAGCAGGAGTCCTTGTGCTACCCTGGCACTCTCAGGCAATATACTACTTACTGACCATATCCCCAGAGTAAAACTTCTCCTAATAGCAGAGTGCTCAGGGAGTTGAGAGCAGAGCGAGCTGAAGTAGGTGACAGGCCTGAGGCCTGCTTGAGTGTTTTGTGTGTGGAAGGGGGTTTGGGCTGCTTGCCATTAAAAAAATGTAAAAGTATAGGAGATATACTCTCTTAAGTATAGGAGATATGTTTGTCCTGACAAACATATCTCCTATACTTAGGAGAGAGGACTTGGTGCCCTAACTTTTGTGTTATTATGGGTAAGGGAACTTCTTGTCACCGGTGTTGTGATGGAAGTTAGCCGGCACGTGCTGGTCTGCGGCTGTCTGAAGTGGGACTTCACTGCTTTCCTGTTATTTATTTCTCCTGCTTATTATATGTATGGGGGGTATTCCCCCATAAAAACTAGAACAAACTGCCAAACCCTTTTTTTTATATGGTATAGCTACTTGCAATTAGAAACCCGCTTGGATTCATACCTGTCTCCAGTTCATTATCCCACTGCCTGTCTGGCACCGAGCATCATTGAGTAAGGATTGGCGTCATCGTTTTTCAGTTGTGTTTGGCTTTTGTGACTCTCAGCTTCGCATGCTAATAGTTTTTAGAAGAGTATATTGAAATATTTGTGAGAGACGAGGAAAACATGCGTAAGAATTTTACTGCAACCTGAGCAAGGCACCCAAATGCATGCCAGAAAGCTCATCTCTTACGAAGTACTCCCGGGGAATACTTGTTCTTCTCACCACCGTTAATTTCGGTGGAGTTGCGTGGATCAGGCTGTACAAATAAACACAGCTGTGGAATGTGACATAGCAAACAACACACTGAAACCTCTTGGCGTGGAGTTATTTACCAGAGAGACCGAATACAACACTTGGTCCGTGGCTAAGATGGTATTTAAAGTTTTGGTACTCTTGAATTTTTTGGAAGCAAATATTTATCTCTCATACTGCTCAATCTAGCCTTGTGCTTACACATAAGGGGGCAGTGTGGTACTGTTAGCCAAATGCCATGTAGGTGAGCATTAGATTTCATTATTATATATTGCATCATGTTTTGAGAAATGGCTTTAGTGCTCTGAGTACAATTAGAGCTTTGTCACGGTGTGAGGGTGCTGCTGTGTCTGCACTGAGGAGAACCAGGTTGGACTGTTGCCTTTTTTCTTTATAAACACTTTGGTTTAGGAGAGTTCCTTACACTATTATTGGCGCTCACTCGTTAATCCCTTGCTCATAGGCATGTGAAGGAGTGGGAAGCAGTTTTCCTAACACTGGTCTGGGAAGTTCAAATTACTAAATTTTTCCTCCCCCACAGCAGCATTCAGTTATTGGGAAGGAAGGGTGCCTTTCCACTGGAGTATTCTTTTGCACATCACTTACTGCTACCCCATTTTGGCTGTGTGATCATTCTTCCTACGTTATCACAGAAAACAGTGTTTCTGGTTGTCTTGTACCACTAGAGTCTTATACCTGTCAATGCAAGAGTGATGATTGAGCAGCTACATGCCAGTGGGTGCTTGGGTCGTCTTATTCCTACATGTGATAATATTCAGAGTTAACAGGCCAGGATATGGTGGCACATATTGTCTCTTGTACTTGTAACAGGATGTCTTGGGTGCCTTACACAGGATGCTTATGGCATTTTTCTCACCTGTAGATGAGCCTGGCTGGCTTTTGGCTTCACACTGCACCTGACATGTGCTGTAATAAACCAAAGATGCATTATCTGTGGCCTCTCTATTATCATTTGCATGAATTTCTACTTTGTATAAACTTGTCCTTTGATTCAATACGAGTCTCCTCTTCATTATATTTCCTATACAAATACACGGCGCTGTAAAGTTGCAGAATAAAAGAACACCATATACTGTCTCATTATATCTCCGTATGTTACCGTGTTGCCTTGCTGTAAGGTGCTGTACAGACACAGGGCTTTTCTTGCATGGCTGCTGTTTGTGTTTTGCTTTATCTGCTGGTTGGAAATACATATTAAGCTAAGTTGTTCATATGAATCTGCCGTGACCGCTTGTAAAAGGCTGCTGTTAAGTAGTACATCAGCATACTGATAACTTTCTACAAGTAAATCAGCGTTGTTAGGCGGTGCTGTGTGTGTGACAGTTCAAGTAGGAATGCTATCAGGTTGAGCAAATCTGCATTGCTTGTTAATCCAGAGAGAAGTGACATGGTGTTTAGTATGGAGTGGTGTTGAGCTAATGATCATGACTCAAAGATAAAATGATGACAAGGAATACAAGCCTTTTTATATGCATCTTTGGGAATAGCATCATTTAATATAAATGCGACTCAATATGCACTAGTCAACGGAAAAAATTCTCACATGGTTTGTTACTATGGTATCTTTCGATTAAAATCCCTCCCCTCAAAATTTTCCCCTTGCTGTCTGCAAAAGTGTGTTTGTTTGTTTTATTAGAGTGGCTGATATTATAGGATATCACAAGTTTTGAAAATTAAAATGGGTATTTGTGCGAAATTATCGGTCCTATAAAGCTTTTTGGTTACTGATTCATAAAGTTGTTATTCCCCTTTTTCCCCTTTCCTCCATCATAGCTGGCAAGTGGGGCTGCAAATATTTTGTCTTTGGATTAACGGATTTGTAGGTTGCTTAATGTGTAGACAGTGCTCTTGCTTATTTTCATATTATATATTATATTTATTTATTTATTTTAAAAGCACTCATTAAAGACCCATAGCATACTCCCAAACTTGAAGGAATGGATTTTTGGCTCCTGCCTGCTTTGAATGGAATCCAAAACAAATGTTGTTTGATAATGGTTTACAGTCACATTGCACAGGTTGCTCTTGGTGATAAATAATTAACACCCTTTGTGTTCTTGATTGCAGATTTTCAAAACTCTGCCTGATGCCACTTTCCCCGAGCCAATCTCTATGTCAATGTCTCCTCCAAATGCCCCACCAAGGCAATCAAGAAGACAAGGACAACGTAATAAGAGGCCTCTGGCTGTATACAATCTCTGTCTTGAGCTGGATGATGGTAAGATGTTTAGTAATAATTTCAGCCTTTGCAGCAGATGGGCTGTGGATCCTATCTGCAGTAGATGTTTTCATTTCATGGTTCATTTGTATATGTGTGTGCATGCACATGCACGCTTCTTTAATTGCTTTGGAACATGTAAAGAAGCAAGGAGAGTGCAGAGAAGGGAGAGAGTACTGTCCTGTGACATATGTTTCAAAATAGGGTGAACTGTCTTAAATATGTTTTTTCCCTCTAAAAAGGAAGTAGCTCTTTTTTTTCTTTGGGAAGATCTCTTTGACCTCTACTGAAAATTGCACAGCCATAAGATAAATGGATAGAGAACTAAAATTAAAGCAAATCTTTATGAGAAGAGCTAATGCACTCTACAGTTAAATTCATCTGGATTAAAGGCTCAGGTCACCACTGCACTGGAGAATACTACTACTTCACTTGAATCTTTAATACCTTAATGTAACTAGCAGTAATACTTGCAAACTTGCCTTACTGTTGAAAAGCAAAAAGCAAAAAATCATGTTTTTTGTGTGGAGTCTGTGGTAGCAGCCTACAGTGAGAGAAGGGGTGTATAACATCTTATATATTCTGACTGTTGGCCAGAAACAGAATCATTTTCCTGAAAACTTATTGCTTGGGGATACATACAGTACTGAGAAGGCAAGTCAGGGCTCATTTTGTGTTACAGATTTTCTCCACCCCATTCCCTTTTTCCCTCCTAATGCTGTTAGTCAATTGTCTTTTCACATGAAGAATCATGGGATTAGGGCACAAAGTTCAGTTATCAGCAGCTGAAAATAAACAGGAATATTTTGAACTCATGCAGCAATATGAGATTCACTCATGGACTGTCATTAGTGGACAACTGTGGTTAATTTCTTAAGGAAAGGGTACAAGTACTGCAACAGCTGTGAAGAGCAGGTTTTAGAAATAATCTTGGGATTGTTTATTGTCTAAAACCCAGTCCTGTGAAGAGTAAAGAAATTCAGCATGCCTTTTGTCCAGGTTAATTCACCAGAGATACATGTAATCTCTGTGCCGTTTTCTTCTTGCGTGAAATACGAAACTAAATGCCTTGACTGGAAACTATTTAAGGTGCATCTGTTTAAAAAGTTTAAGCCATGTTAATTTGAATAAAAAAAAAAGCTAAGAAAGCTCTTGAGCTCTATCTGCAATAATAAATTTATCTCATTTGAAAAACAAAACAAACTTGAAGCTACTCACAGGGTTGTTTACATCTAATTTTGAATGTGAGTCCCAGCAGGTTGCATGTACCACTGCAAGGTTTCCAATTCCATGCTGCAAGGTGTTCACTAAGGACCTGACTTTCACCTTATCACAATAGACAGAAAGTTTTTGATGGATTATTTTTATTCTGGGATTACAGAAAACCCCAGCGCTGTTACTGTTGAAAACTGTTATAAATGCTCAATGTTTCCTAAATACAGTCTGTATTTTTTGTCTAATTCTGGCATCTCAACAAACAGAAGAACAGGAGTTGTTAAAGTTTGCAGTTGTTATATATCACACAAAAATTCGGGATTTCTCTGGGAGTTCTAGTGTAGTGGATTGTGGAAAAATCTAATACGTAATTATCCATGGTAGAACTGTGGTGAAGACTGAATTGCTTCAAGTGAAGTCACAGTTCCAGGATGGATGGCCCAGAGTTTCAGTGGGATTTGAAAATAGTATTACCCCTTGTAACTTCTTTCAGGCTGAGAGAGTTGGGG
>VXBZ01004719.1:20947-51825 GCA_013399135.1 Heliornis fulica | reverse complement strand
AAAAAAAAAAAGGAAAAGGTCATGTAGTGACATTGTGTGGTTCTGTTCTGGTAGGGATTGTAGCTTCTCTCATGAGTAGGGGTTGAAGGAGCTGGAACTGTTCAGACACAGAAGAGAAGGTCAGGGCAGATATTTATATACATTAGCAAGATCTGAAGGAGGGGTGTAAAAAAAGACAGTCAGGCTCTTTTCAGTGCTGCCCACTGACAGCAGCAGAGTCAATGAGCACAAAATAAAACAGAAAATATTCTTCCAGGAAACACTTTTTCGATGTGAGGGTGACCAAGCACTGAAATAGGTTGCTCAAAGATGTTGTGCCATCTCTATCCTTGGCAGTGTTCAAAAGTTGGTCTTGGACAACTAGTTCTAGGAAACCCTGCATGAGCAGAGATTACAGACAGATGACTTCCAGATGTCCTTGTCAAATTAAAAGCATTCAGTTGTTCTGGGAACCTGCACGGTCTGTTCCTGTGAAGGGGAATGAATGCTTCATTAGATAATCAGAACTGGTATAAGATGCAGATGCACGTTTGAAGATGTGAGTCCAAAGGTGATAGCTGAAAACTAAGAAGAGGAGCAACCTTTACCAGAAATGTGTTGGGGCTTTTTTTCTTTCACTGTGCAGCACTGAATATTTCCCGGAAAAAAAAAATATGGAAATTTATAATATTCAATACAGTAAACCATTCCAAGTTAAAAATAAATTAAACTATGAGTTTAATGGAAGCAATTTAGACAGTGATTGTGTCAAAAGACTGAATACAGCTATTACAAATGTGCCAATTCTGAATTGAGCATGCTAGTAAAAGTCCTTCACCGAGATGAAGAATTAAGGTTGCACACCAAAAGGAAATTTTCTGCTTTGATGGTGCCAAAATGAGATCCATAGCTTTTGCTTGTATCTTGGTGAATGAACTCTACTGCCTTGGCTAGTAGACATGAGAAAGGAACTGTGAAAGCTCAAATGCTGTGAGGGAAATTTATTCAAACTGTTTTGGCATGGAGATCCACAACCTATTCAACTAATTGGTCTCCAAATGAGTTGTGAATTTTCATTCACCTAAAATTGGGCCGTTGGAATGTGAGCCAAGATGCTAATAATTGGGTTGAGTTGGTTCTTAATATAGCTAATAAATGTATAATTTGCATAAAATGCAAATAATTGTTGCTAGGAAAGGTGACTTATAAATTGAGGTGCTGGAGGTTCATCTTTAAAGATATGGTCTATGTGAAAATCATTATTTGTAGTCTATCAGTAGCTTTCCAGTAGAAAATACACAAGGAGTAGCTGAAATGTGGAACCAGTAACATTGAGAGATTTTAGCAGTTAAAGCTCCTGCAGATAAAGATCAGAAATGGATGTCTGTTCATTTTCCAAATGTTTTTAACAAAAATTAACCAGGTGGTATTGGGGTTTATTTTTAACATATAAAATATGAAATACTGAATCATGTAATTACTAGCCAAGAGGAAAAAGAAAATACATATTCCTTCCTTGACAATGATGTACATTTAAGTGGGAAGAACAAAAGGCTTTTTCAAACTAGGATTCAAGAGCAATTTTCTAAAGCCAAGAAAAAGAAAGTCAGTGTTTCTCTGACCTAATAAGAGTTTGCTATGGGGGGGTATGTGTGACATAGGCACCTCCTAAGTCAACATCAGTAGCAAAACAAAAAAGAATCATCAAAACTCTGCAACTCTTCCAGCAGTCCTTATCATTTTCCCCATGTTTCAGTTAAAATCACCAAGCAAAAAGAAACCCTAAACAAACCAAACCCACCCCTATACATTTATATTTCATCCAGTCTCTGGGAATGACATATCATGTCTGTCATGATTTCTAGAGTCTCTCAGTGTAAGGTCTACAAAAGTCCAGTTCACTTTTATATTGCAGACTGTGGCCAAAATACGGGATTTACTGTTTTTTCTAGGTGTACTGTCCAAGTCTTGGGGTGCCCAAAGCCCTGTGACTGTGGGGACAGGTAGAATTTCAGGTGTGCAGGTCACAGTGTAGGTGTCATCTGCTCTGTGATGGGAGGTGTGGAACTGTGGGGCGGTCAGAGTGGGAGCTTAAAGTTCCTCTAAAAGTGAGGGCAGGCACCAATTCAATGACACCTCACATTTGGAATTAATTGGGAACTGTGATTAAAAGGATTTTTATCAACTAGCACTAACGCACGGTAACTTGGCACCAGTGTTATGCTGAACTTTTTACTTAGCTTTAAAAGTAGGTACTGGCAAATGGAAACTAATCCAAAGGGCAAAGGAAAAATGTTTTTGTGGTAATGCCAGAGCTCTGATAATACAAAGTGATTTGTCTTACATAATGCCCCACACCAAGTCTGAAGTCTATTGCTTGTTTGCTGAAAGACCTCGGCATGTATTTCACTCTTTGCACTAGAATCAATATTGTTTCAATTGACCCATGGAAACACAAGATTAGCAATATGAACACATCTGAAGAAATGTGAATCACTTCAAAAAGAGATTAATGTATTTGTAGCCACACAAGCAACAAAGAGAAATTTCCATAGGCAAAAACAGAAGAGAGAATGCTCAAAACTGGATAATTTCCCTGACAATCATAGATGGAAGAAGTTTTGTTGGACTTCACGCTTGTTATGCTTCATTTGTTTGTGGATTTGACTGTTTTTCAGAGCTTTTATGGATTACACAGGAAGTGCCAATTTATGCTCTAATGGTCAAAGCTGGTAAAGTTAGTGTGTCTGTTCTTACACACTTCTACCTAAATTGACTTTCATACTAGACACAGGTTTGGGAACTGCAGAGCTGAAGTCCATGTGACATAGAAAGGTAAAATCTACTTTTAGGACTTGTTGAGAGAACCAAGTGTATACATGTTTTACTTAATATTTGTATCACTATTACTACAGGGAAAAGTCTGCAGTTACTGCAGAGATCTTCGGTCTAATCTAAGGCACAAGTAACCACTTGCTAACCAGCAAATCTGAAATTCTGTTACATTCATTTTGAATTCAGCCTTTATTGAATCACTGCCCTTCGGGAAAGAAGCAATAAGGATTTGCTTTGCTCCAGAAGATTTATGTAAATGCTCTAATGATTAGAAAAAATATGAATATTCCCATTTCCACTGCTGGGAAATGGGTATAGGATAGCAGACTTGAACTCAAAGACAGCAGACGATTTTTAAGGTAAAGAGATGATTAAGTAAATTTATGGAACTGGAAAGGCATCAGGAAAATATCCATCCTATGGATACAGTTAATCTTTAAAATGTCCTGGTTTGGCTGAGATAGAGTTAACTTTCCTTCTAGTAGTTGTTACAGGGCTGTGGTTTAGATTTAGTACAAGAATAATACACCAGTGCTTTTAGTTGTCGCTAAGTAGTTGTGCCTACACTAAGTCAAAGACTTTTCAGATTCTCAAATCTCACCAGGAGTGGAAGAAGCTGGGAGAGCACAGCCAGAACACCTGGACCAGGCTGGGCAGAGGTATGTTCCTGACCATATAAAGTCATGCTCCATATATAAATGTGGAAGCTAAGTGGGAGGTGGAGATGCTGCCCAGGAACAGGCTGGGAATCAGGTTGGGGTGGGGAGGGGTAGGGAGAGAGTGGGGAGGGGATGGGAGCTCTGTGTGCAGCAAGCAACTGCATTTGTGTATCACTTATTTTATTACTATTGTTATTACTATCATTATTCTCTTCCTGTGATATCCTATTAAACTGTCTTTATCTCAACTCATTAATTTTTTTTTCATTCTCCCCATCCCCTTGGCAGGGGGTTAAGGGAGGGAATGAGCAGCTTTGTGGTGGTCAGTTACCCGCCGGAGTTAAACCATGACACAAGTCCATGATAAATTCTTCCTGATCACAGAGAGAATACTTGGATTTCAAAGGGTAAGTATTCCATGGGAGACAGGAAAGCCAATCGATGATCAGAGCATGGCTTCACTGCTTATGCCAGGAACAGGGAAGTTTTAAGATTAAGCCATTATTTTATGCTCTTGGACATTCTTCTGCATTTCTAAAAACTTCAGTCAAGTTAAGAGATCAATTATCTGGGAAAACAGGAAATTTTGCAGTGGAAAACATGCAGACAAAGGGAGTGAGCAAGCACTTAACCAAACTGGAAGAGCAAAAAAGTACGTCTGGTAACATATCTGTGGCGATTAATTGAATAAGGGGCCTGAATCTTAACAAATAGAAAGAAAAGTTTATAGTGAGTGCACATTTTTGCTTCTATTACAGACCTAGGGAGCTTTGGCAAGCTGAGATACTTGGACTCTAAAAATTCATACAATCCTAGGAAACGTTCTCCATAAGCTTTGGAGGGGACAGGGGAGTTTGGAGTGATGACTTGTATAAGCTAATTCTATAAAATTAGACCAGTTTCCAGCATCTGGTTGCTCAATAGCAGTCAGTAACAAACTGATTGGCACACAGTAGCATTTCTCATAGCTGGGCATCAGCAGACAACCCTACAAAACACTTGTTTGGAGATCTTGGATAGCACAAATGCATTTCTCTCATTTGGACAGTGTATGGATCCTGCCAAATCAAACTTACAATCGTTTCAGTTTGAGTGGAGAAAAGATGATGATAACTTCTGACAAGCCAAATGGAGAAGCCCTATAAAAAAGTGGATATTTGATTGGTTTATCTCTGAGAAGAATAAACAATTCAAGCTTCTGTCTGAAAAAGGGAGAGATCCTATAAGTATTCTGACCCATGTAGCAAAATGATGCATAAGTTGAATGTTGTTCTCAAAGTTTACCTAAAGTTCTGTATTAAAGTCTGATTAAGGAGTTTAGTCTCATAAGGAAAATGATACTAATAGCATCAACTTTGAGGCTGTAGCTGCAGAAATGCTGTAAAAAATCTGGTCTTGTGGATTAGAAAATACTTTACTTTGAAACATGGCTTATGCTAGTGGCTGAAAGCACAAAGAAGCCTAGTCTAGCCTCCACCAGGCATTTGAACACTTAATCTTGATTGAAATTGAAGCTTTTTGCTAATATAATTCCCGTGGAAATAGTTTATTTAGATATGCTGTTTGATGTCATAGAAATCTTGAAAATTGGAACTGAGACCTTAGACATGTCTCTCTGTGGTATAAAGGACCAATGCATAAGGCAGGGGGTGCTTTGACAAGTTTGTGGTCGATATTGTCATAAATCAGAAGCATTAAAAGCATTCAGTATTTTCATTCTGGAGGACAGTCCATAGCAGCAACCATAGAGACCAGCTTGGAAAGGCAACCTTTAGTCACAGGAGTCTGGTTTCTGTCTTGGTTCTCTGCTGTCAGGGACAATAAATAGATCTTCTGCAAACTGACTCTAAGAAGTCTGCTTTTGGGTGTGGTGGAGGATTCCTTACACTGCCCTCTCTCATGCTTGTATACAGGCACAGGGAGATTAGTTTTCTGTGGCTCAGCTTTATCTTTCGGAATATCGTCTCACATCAAAACATCAAACAGCTTGGAGACCACGGTCTTTGAGACAAAAAGATATCTTAAGAGGAAAAAAAAGTAACAGGATATAAAGTCAAAAGGCAAAAAAAGGGATATTTTTGGAGTCTGTGCTGTAACAATTTAGTGCCAGTGAAAACTACAAGATCAGTGCTAGAATATAAGCTATACTAAGTGCATGCATGTACCTTCTACCTCAGAGGGTTGGGCTGTGGCTGGAAGTTGCTGCAATGATTTCTTTTTTTTTTTTCTTTTTTAATGTGAACTCAGTCTCCCTCTTGTACCTGAATAGAATTCCAGTTTTTCAAGTACTGAAAAAAAGTGTGTGAGCATTTAGCTGATCATCACCCAGGGATAGTAAATGGAATGATTATCACCTGCATAATGCTAGATCTTTGACTTTCTGCAGAGCACCAGGCAGCACGTTGGCTTTGCTGCAAGTAAAGTGCTCCTGCAAGATCTGGAGGCTGAAAAGCCAGTAGGTCATGATGCAGGTACACATCACAGTTTGGGAGGTTTCTTTCTCCAGGGAAGATTTCAAACACATCTGCATACACATGGTGTTTTCCCAGGTGACACACACAGGTTTAGAGGTAGGCATTGCCAACGGTGACCAACATTACAGAGGAGATGAAGACAAAGCCAGCACTCCCACTTTGGCACTCCATGGAGGGCAAAGCAGTGGTGCCAGGCTGGTGGGTTCTGCTCAGGGTCTGGATAGTAGATTGATGGGTCAGGGGCTCAGCTGGCAGTTACTTCACACTGACCTGCTGAGGAATCAGGGATTGCGTGTTAGGCAACAGTCAGAATTAGCACAGTCAGCCTGGTAAGACTGATATACTAGAAATGGGGGAAGGGATGCTTTCCTTTCAGCCTAACATGGTACTTGTACAACAAATGACTCAAGGGTTCCAGCTTTCAAACTAAAACAGCTTCTGACTTTCTGATACTTCCTGAGTGTTTAGTGTGCTAAATATTCAGTGCATAATGCTTGAAAGCAATTGATGTATTCTGCAAATATTGGTGGATTATAGTACAAGATCACTGGATCTGTGCACTTCCAGAAGCGTTTGCAATTTTATGTAATCCTCTTTTGGCATAAAAAAAGGAAAAGGGCACAGTTAGAAATCATACCTATTAGGCTATTTTGTGATTACAGTGATCTTTTTTTTGCAGTTTATAGGGTTTTATACTATAGTGTGCAGATACGTATATTTTATTTGTATTTTGAATTTTCTGATATGGTTTTATATAGGATATACTATTTAGAAAACAGATTTTTTTTCAACATAAAATGCTAAGAGACAACTGTTTGGAATGGATAATTTTTTAAAAATAATATTTGAAAGATTTTACTTTTGTATAATACCTGTATTTTATTGCACATTCTTGAAAATGATAATTTCTTTATAGAAATTAAATTTAAAAATAGTTCATCTAAATTTCCTTTGAAATATATATGAATTAATCTATAATTTAGAGATGCAATGAATAACAAGGAATACTGCACCTCCAGTTGGTACATTTTCACCTATCTTGTAGAATATGGGCAAAATGTGCATTCACATCTGATTCTTGTTGCCATGACAATGGCTCAGGCCCCTCTTTCATGCTTGGAAGAGCTTGCTTCCTTTCTCCAAGCCTAATGCTCAGTTTGCTCTTCCTGCTCCATATTCCTCACATGAAGAAAGATAAGATAAGGTCAATAGAAGACTAACAACAAACAAGATAAGAGAACATGTTTGATTGTAAGTACACTTTCAAATACAATCGAGGGAGAGTTGTGAATGCAGAATTTCTTAAAACGTAGGCCCGTGCGTGGCCAAGATTGTCTGGCTATACATTACTGCTTTATAAGGAGGGTAACACACTTCAGTGCTGGATATGAGAATCTTGATAGAGTTTCCACTATAATTTAGGACATGATGAGATTTGTGTCTGAATCCAGAAGGCCAAAATAAAGTGTCTCATTTGCCTTCCTGAAGTTCTACAAAAGTCAGTGTCCTCCTGTTTACACTTCAGGCAACAGAGAGATTTTCTATTTCCTCGCTCATTTTCTCATTGTTCACTATCTACATATTTGTATTCAAGCACAGAAGCAACCAGCTAATGCAGCGACACTGCCAGTTTGTCTGAAAAAGCATACTTCTCCAAACATACCCCTTCCAGCTAATCCAAGGCTGTAAATGAGATTATGAGTTTAGGACAGAACATGCAGCATTTCTACCTTGCTGGTTTTTACTTCAGTGTCCTCTACCTCCTAGCTGGTAATGCACCATTTCAGGGCTAAAAATCTCTGAGTCTTCTGCATAGTAGGTTTAATTACAGGTAACACTGTTAACAGCCCTTTCAGCTGCAAATAACAGTAATTCTCACAGATGGAGATCACGTGCACATCTTGTGCTTCTACCAATTATTCTACTAGCTGTTGTATACCTGCTTTTTCAAGTTTTTATTAACACCTGGCAAAACTTTCCTGAGAAGGTTGCACAAAGTAAACCACCTATGTAAAAAATTCTCACTTTATTTAGGTATAAAACATTCTAGAAAGTGTTTTAGAGTTTAAGAAAACTAATCAGTGCTTGCAGCTATCACAACGGGACATTAGTTGTTGGATTCACAGAAAGGGTACACAGTGTAACAGCTACACCATTAACCTTCTGTTCACACAAAATAAAAATAAGAACAATCTAGCTTCCAAATCACTTCAACATCGCTGTATCTGAAATCCTAGCTGAACACATACAGCTAAAAGCCGTATCTGGCAATAATAAAGACAGAAAGACCTTATGCACTGTGATCAAAGCCACTTCCATTGCAACAAGTCAGTTCTGGTTCAAAAAATGAAGTTGGGAGCATTTTGCACATCCATCCACCGTGCTGCAAACATCTCTCTCATTCGCTGGGTTGGAAAAACGGTACGTTGAGATGTCTAGCTGCATTTTTCATTCCAAAATTAAGTTTGATTTAAGCTGGTACAAACTGTGGAATGGGACCATGCTGCCCTTCCAGGAAATGAGATGCCAAAAGTATAGACTTTGAGCATGAAGGCGTTCTTGTCTTCTTTTGAGTTTAGACCATATTTGTTATCTCTCACAGATCCTGTCTTTTCATGATGACATAGACCTCCTTTACTTGTTGCTTTACCCAATTTAAAACTGCTTGTGTGCTGACTTTGGCAGCTGTGATGGAGATTGCTCTGTGGTCATTGCACTAGTGACTGGAGGAGAGGATGTCTGCTCATTCTTATCCCAAAGCCATCTGCACAAAGTCTCAGGTCGCTTTCCAGTGGGTTCTGCCGGCTTGCTATTCTGATCAGACAGCGATGAGCATAAACTGTAAAGATTCAGCTATTTTAACCAGTCCTTTGTGATTTTAGGATTGTCTAGCTGCAGATCGACTATCTGAACTGCTCTTCAAATGCATATGTGGTCTTGCTTTTCCTCTCCAGATGCTTGCTGGACTTTCCAGGGATTCAGATTGTGTGAGTTACTCTGAAGCTTAAGGACTGGAAAGATAAGAAAATTGTAAACCCCACAATTCAGCTTAGCCAACTCATAAACGTAATTCTTGTTATTTTTCTGCTTTCCAATGTGTGGGTTTCAGTGGCTTTAACTCTGCTAATCTCCTACATTAATGCTAAAGAAAATCATACTATAAAAGTGATGTAGGGCTTTCCCAGGGAACACTTTCTAGCAAAAAGGGAGTGTCTTTCTGGACAAACATTCTGTTGTATGTTAGATCTAGCGTATATATCTTGCAATTTACAAGGACACCATTTTAGATACAATCAATCAGCAATAGTTATCCAATAAACATACTTATATGGCTGTTAACTGATGCAAGGTCAACAAGAAAACAGGAATGCCACACTTAGAGGTAAATGTCAGGACATTTGTTTCCAACCAGCCACTGCTGTTAAAAGAAAGGCTGTTGGACTGTGAGCTTTTTTAGAAAGGTTCCTCTTCTACATGTCAAAAAAGAAAATATTAAAAATTCTGCCTTTATTACTTATGGTATATAAAGCTCTTCCAGCTCCATCAGCCTATCTGGTACTACAAGGCCAGCTATATACAACTTGGAAAGCAGTGAACCTTTTGTGAACCCAATTTACTCTTCTCTTTATTAGAATATCCCAGTTTTTAAAAGCAGAATAGCTTATGACTCTCCTGAACTAGAGGTATATTGCAAACATTGATATTTTTTCTCAGTGACTTTGTAAATAATATCTATAAATTTTAAGATGTTAGTGGAACTTTAATTTTTTGTCAGTGCAAGTCAGAGTATTGCCTGCTGTAGATGACAAGCCACATCTGTTCCTTAGCTGTGAATACAGAGAGTTGCTCAGGGTTGCAGGGGAAGGGGGATAATATTGTGAACAAATGTGCATATGCAGCACAGCTGTGGGAGGCATTTTGGCTCAAATGGCAAAGACAGAGATCCAGATTTGTAAATTTTCCTACATCCAAATGAATATTCAAAGGAGATTGTCTCATGAATATCTTCCTGGGATCAAAGTTTCAAAATACATACAGTTTTAAAATGTACAAATACCTGGATGCCCTTAATTCCCTTTGTCTTTTGGCTGTTGAAAATGGTGAAATATGAAAAATTATGTGATCTGGTTGGCAATGGCAGCCTGCCATATGACTCTCAATAAGGTTTTTATTCATTATTAAGATATTATTAAAAACTCCATGGTATGACAATTTGCAGTGGCCATCTGAATAGTGATGGTGATGGAAAAGCATGGTAAGTGATGTATACTTTAGAAAATGAAAGCAAGATAAAATTAAATTTATGCATGTATTATAGTTGTATGTTATTTGCCATGAGCAAATGGCAAACTCCTCAGCAGGCCAAGCATCCCTCAGCTATCATTTATATCTAATGTAATTTTAGCCGGTGTTTCATGGGCTGGTGTGACTTGTTTACCTACTATCCAATTTAGGAAGATACCCAGTTCCAAAAGGCTGTCGAGTAGCCAATGACTGGAGTAAAAATATTTGTGGTATACATTCCTGAAAGTCTGTGTTTGAGATGCTGGCAGTAACTGATAAAGGGATATTAAGATATTTAGTTAATAATTTTTAGTTACCTAAGAAATAGCTTCTATTTGGATGGTGATTCAGGCTTTTCCCCATAGCTAAAAGTGTTAGAATATGGCTAATCTCTGGGGTTACACCCAGAAATACCTAAGGCTCAACACTTACTTTTGTTGTCTGATTTGATAGTCAGCTTGAAATACAGTGAAAAAATTAATTATCTAGTTCACTAAAAAGAGGATGACCCCTTCAAGTGGCACTCTCTGATGTTGCTACTGACCACGTTTGATCCTGACTTGTTGGGGCATGACTAACACCCAAAAGTGACCTGGTATATTATCAGCCTGGTATCAGCTGCCTAGATGGCTGATCTGCTTTATTCTACAGGCGATGCATAATTTAAAGGTGTTCCTTTACACTGTCACATCCTTCAGTTCTCTTTAACTGCTTGCTTGAAACTCTGTCTTCTGTATTAAAACTGATGCCACAATTTCTTTGCTTTCTTTAGGTTTTCTTAATTCTTAAATGCCATTTCTTTGTTATCTTCTACCCCCCCCCCCCACCCCCCAATCCGTGTTATACCTGGCAGCATCCTTGTATGATAGATAAGCTTAATGACAAGATCAAGCTGTTGAAGAGATGTTAGTTAGCATGTACAAGCACCTGGGTTCTGCCATAAAAAGTCTCTCACCCCATCCTCATATTTCTCGGGGGAGTCTGAGAGCAACCCATAAATCCATTAAATGGGTTTTTAAAATAGTAATGGTTTCTCTGAATGGGAGATATTTGGAATCTTACCCAATGTGAACTCATCCAGAGGTGATCACTCAAAGTAAATCAATCAATTAATCAATCAATCAGTCAATCAATAAATGTTTACTTAGGAAGAACTCTTCACTATATATAGATGTTTCCAATATGTACATTCATAAACAACCTCTCTGTCTTCCTGCCTCACAGTCCTTACTCTGAGCCTTGGGTGGAGAGGAAGTGACTGGGAGAGATCTGACCATCTGTATTACTGTTTAAATTGAAAATGAGAGCAGGAGGCTTAGATTGCTCTGGAGAGAGTGTAGATTGCTCTGGAAAAGAGTGAAAAATGTCGCTAGACTGGTACCAATAACACGAATATACATACATGGTCACAAATGCAATGCATGGTTTATTTTAATGGTACAAACAAAGCATGAAGACTTAGAAAGACAGACTGTCATGTATTTGCCTGTCCTCCCACTCCTCAGAAGGCTTATCATCTTCCAATAAGTGTCTGTGCATTTGTCTAGTCAGTTATAAAAGCAGCATCTAACCACTTCTTTAAAAGGAAATAATAAAAAAAAAACCATAAAAATTGCTGTAGTCTTTCTGATCTGTTGTACCATCTTCATTGTTAATGAGACACAAATAAGAGATTTTCAGTTCTTTTTCCTTTTTTTCCTTCCAACCTGTGTGTCTGTTCTACTTGCCATTAGACTAAACCTCTTATGTTAAAAAATAAAATACTCCAGTACTAGATCAACTGCATCAAGAAATTATCAGAGGGAAGTTCTATTTCTGTTCATGACTGGTTAATTTTTAATTGATCTTTTTAAACTCATAAATAAACAAAACTACCTGTCCATGATTGATCTATAATGTAGATAGTAATGAATCTGAGGAAAATATTTGAAAGGAAAGAGAGGTCAATACCTTATTTATCATATGAAACATTCATTACCGTTCCCAAAGGCTTATAACATAATTCCTGTCAATATCCGCAGCACATGGTCAACACAGAGAACACAGAGCTATTGGTTGTCAAGATAGTATCACTTCTGTGCAGGTAAATTAAAACTTTGGTTTAATCGATCTCTTCTGATTCTGATATTTTGGAAATATTTTAATTTTCATTACATATAACATTTCTGATATAAGGAGCTCTCTGAATTGTCTTTAACTTTATATCCAGAAAGGGGGTATGTGTCACCTACAAATTCTTTTTTCATGCCTTCCACATCTCTCCACCTATATACAGTGAGATGAATGTGATATAATGGGCATGTGCTGTCTGTTAGAGAAAGAAAAATGTCTCTTCACAGCACTTTTCATTATAGATACTGTGTTTCTTAGACTGAAAAAAATTATCAGAAGGAACATATGTGAAGGATAGTGGAAAATACTCTTCCCTCATTTTGCTGATTTGGTGATATTTCTTTGGTATCAAATCATCATTTTTGTAGTCCTGAAGCAACTGAAAGCAGAGAACTCTGCTTTCAGTTGCTTCAGAAAAACAACAACACAAAAAAAACAACTACAAAAAATTAAATTCCTGTGAATATTTTCATAGCCTTTGGAAGTCTTTGGGACTAGAGTTTTTTCTGTGAAGTGATTCTCGCATTTGCTGTAACACTTTGTCCAGACTCTTAGCTAACTTCATACAATCTTGGTAGCCTTGATACTTCCCCATAACATATCTTCTCTACTGGCACGTAAATACTTTTAATCAGAAAAATGTCTTCCATTTTGTACGGATTTATATATAAAAGCTTTTTTTCTGTAATTCCATTTGGCACCACACCTGATATTCAAGGATTAGGCATCATGGAATAGCACAATTGGGCTGAGAGATGAATTTCAGAGTGCATATGGGAAACTATTTATATATGTTTATACACACACACACACACACACACACACACACACACACACACAGAAAAAATGGTGTCAATTAACTGTTACTAAGTAAGGAGATCCAGGAGGCACTGTGTGCAGTTCCAGTGCTTAGCATCAGGAAAGATATGTAGGAGAACATTGCGATTTATTAGAGAGTTGGGGGAAGGAGGCAAGGAGTGGTGGGGAAACCCTAAAAAAGAAAAATTCCAGAAAATACTATTGTTAATTTGCACAAGTCAACAGTATGCTACTGTTTTGAATATTGCCTACAGTTCCTAATTATTTAATCTTTAAAAGGTTATAATAGAACTAGAATAAGTAATAGATGCCTACTTATGATTATAGTGGCTCATGTATGGGGAAAGAGTAAAAAGCTGGGTCTCCTCAAGACAGAATAAAAAAAAATTAATAAAATAGCAGAAATTTATAAGGGTCCTACACCTGGGTCAGGACAACCCCCATTATCTGTACAGGTTAGGAGATGATGTGCTTGAAAGCAGCCCTGAGGAAAAGGGCTGTGGAGTATTCGTGGATGAAAAGCTGGACATGAGCCACCAAAGTGCATCTGCAGACCAGAAGACAAACCACATCCTGGGCTGCACCAAAAAATGTGTAGCCAGCAGATCAAGAGAGGTGATTCTATGCTTCTACTCTGCTCTGGTGCCCCCTCACATGGCATACTGTCCCCAGCTCTGGAGACCTCAGCCCNGGCATACTGTGTCCAGCTCTGGAGCCCTCAGCACAGGAAGGACATGGACCTGCTGGAGGGTGTCCAGAGGAGGGCCACAAAAACGATCCACGAGCTGGAGCACCTCTCCTATGGGGACAAGCTGAGGGAGTTGGTCTTGTTTGGCTTGCAGAAGAGAAGCTCCAGGGGGACCTTGCAACAGCCTTCCAGTACCTGAAAGATGCCTGTAAGAAAGATGGGGAAGAATTGTTCAAGAGGGTGGAGCGATAGCACGAGGAGTAATGGTTTTAAACTGGAAAGGGGATATTTAGGTTGGATATTTAAAAAAAAATAAAAAAAAATCTTCAGTATGAAGATGGTAGAACACTGGAACAGGTTGCCCAGAGAGGTGGTGGAGTCCCCATCCCTGGACACATTCAAGGTCAGGTTTGATGGGGCTCTGAGCAATCTGATTTGGTAAAGATACCCCTGCTTACTGCAGAGGCTGGATGACCTTTAAAGGTCCGGTCCCTTCCAACCTAACACAATCTGTAATTCCATAAAATTAGGCAACTGCAGATGTGTGTGAATACAGTAGATAGGAAATAACTTAATATCTTTTTACTTTTTAAGAACTACCTAAGACAGAAAGTAATTATATATTTAATTTTTTTTTAAGTAATAAAGGAAGTAGTGTATCTTCTGGAAACCCAGTAGATAAATATATTCAAAGAGAGTTTAGAGAAATTTGGAAAACACCCAGTGAATATTAGACACAAGAGCCCAAGTACAACATGCAGTTCTGAAAATCCATAAACCTTTGCTTGTTGGAAGTCAGGAGAGTGAAGCAGGGTAAGGATTATTTTAGAGTGGTCCTGCAGTAATCTTCTTATCTTTTTAAAATTAATATATTGACTACTTTTTTAATATACTACATACACCTGAAATCTGACCAAACTAGAAATTATTATTATGTAAAATTCCCTACACGAGTTCTAAGTCATGTATTCCTCTAATTAGGCCATTATGGGTATTCTTATTGATGGCTTCCATTTATGCAAAATGATGCAGAATACTTCTCAGATAAGTTTCTACTAAAATGGTTGTTATAGGAAAATAGATGCAATTCAGATACACAGATTAAAACTTAAAATAATCATTACATCCCTTTTATCTAAGAATAAAATTTTTTGTGTAGAATGTTTGCATCAATCCCCAAAAATATTTTGATTACTTCATAAGTGAATCACCAAGTTTGCTGTTACTTAGAGAGCTATAGTCTTTTTTGTATACAAGAAACAGCATTATATTATAATCTAATTCTGTCAGAAAAAGCTTAAGAGTAGTTTTGTAGAGTAGTAAAGTACTTTTGTACTTTATTATATGTATCATGTCTGTCAAACTCACCCAACTTCTCTCTGTTATTTCCTGTAAGGACACAGCAGATTTATGAGAACAGAGGTGTGACACCAGATACCTCAGAATCTTTGATGTAAAGAAAATAAAATGTCTGCAAATTTCAGAGAAATGTTATTAATTGTCCTTTATACCCTGAAAGGAAAGGTTTTCTTTCCTATAAAACTCTGTTGAAAAAGAAAAAGCAGTGATTCTTATTTTTTCCTTCCATTTTTGAACATTCATATTGACTATAATTTTGAACTTGTTGAAACCTTTAAAACACTATGAAACATTTTTTTCTTGGGTCCTCGGAGATCATTTGGGTTTGGGCACCTATGAGTTTTTTAAAAAAAGGAAGGAAGTTACATTTTCTGTCAGGCTGGAGTTCTTGAAATGCATATGAAAGGTATGCAACCTTAGAATATTGAAGACAGACACATCTGTTCTTTGCCAGACACGTATATATGACTCGGAAGAAAAGCTGTTCTGGTATAAACATCATCTGTATCCTATAGCTTTACTTTGTGCTAAAATAAAACTCAACAGAAAGACAATCTAAAAGTCATATTCATCTAACTGCATTATTCAAACTTCAAGAACATTCCTCAATAGAATACCTAGGTAATCCACATTTTATTCCCCAAAAGTCTTATCAGGTATCTTAACTGATATAAGTTTTGGTAGCAAAGGCAGACAAGACTGTATCACAGGATTTAGTCATGTTTATTTGTTTTGGCATGAATGCCTTTCCCTAAACTTCCTGCAGGTCATGGCATAGGACATCCTCACTCTTTCTTCATGTGGCCTGAAATCTATGGTTTCTCCTATTCTCTAACTTGGTATGTGTCTGGTACGTAACTGAATAATGAAGCAACTGGACTTATGTGATACTCATGGCTGGTCATGTAAAGATGAGGACATCAGGAGGCCTTTGGAAAGTGAGTAACAGGGAAGATGCTACAGCTTCCTCAGAATATTCACCATATTATACTAAATACTGGTGAATTTTGTTTCCTGCTCCCTTTCCACATGTGAGGGGGCTTGGGAAGAACAGTGGCATAGAGTGGGCCAAACACCAAACTGCTTTGGCAGCAGCAACTTATCTGTAATGAAAAGAAATCCATATGGCCTTTTTTATGTTGTATCTGGAGTGTAGCCATGACCTGACAAAACAGGAATACATGGCACTGGCACATTGCATTAGCATGCTCCCACTCTGCTTGCCAAAGTCATTGATGAAAATATTAAAATACCATCAGTCCTGAAAAACAATACTTGAAAAACTCCCTAATTGCCTTTCTTCAGCCCAGTAGTTAGTTCTTCCTTTGTCAGAGCTCTATGCCATCTCCTTTCATGCAGTTCCTCAACTGTTTTTCAAGTTCACAGACTAATTCCCAAAGCTCTTTCAGGCTGTGCTTTCAGGATGTTTAATTTCATCAATTATATATGTTTGGATACCTATATTTATTTTTCTGTCTCTGAATGGTGATAAAAGCTTCTTTGTGGCATGCTAAGTCACAAGACTCCTATGATGCTTGAGCATGTATATCAGGAGATTTAGTTAAACTTAATGTGACCCATTAGTAATTACTAAGAAAAAAACTAGCTAGCAAAATAAAAAATAGAAAAGTAAAAATGTCATGCCCCTGTTATATAAGTGAGAAGAAATTAAAATAGTTCATTATAGTTAATAAAATTATCTCCTTGCCACAATGTAGTCAAGATTAGGGCTTAGGAATTCAAAATCTCAAGGCTCAGGCCATTTGAATAATTTTGTTGGTAAACTTGAGCGAAGAGAATTGAATCTCTTCCATTCTGCTGGCACATGACGCTCTTCTGTGTCTTGGGACACAAAACAAGGTTGGCACAAGAGAGAGAGGCAGATTCCATCTCCACTTCATTCAGTGAAACAAACCCACAGCATCTGTGCATGCAAAAAATATGGTGCAAGTGACTGAAGTGACTTTAGCATGCTTCAAGGGATTTGCATGGGGCACAACTGGAAAAAAAAAAACCCTTGTAAAATCAGTGAAATAGGTCTGAATATGTGCTATTTCTTAGTCGTTGTCTTATCAGCAGTTATATCTCTAAAAATGGTCAGAACTCTACATCTGTGCTGTAGATAATGATTTACAATCTGTGTGATTGACTTTGTAGTGAGGATTTGACACTGTTTATATCCCTTCTTTCATCTTTATCCACCCATTTGGCTTTATATGTCCAGGAGACTTAACGGGAATTTTGCATAGAATGACCCCTTAGCTAAAGCTAAGGATTTATTGAAAATCAACAAAAGTTACAACTACATTCTAATGTTTTATGAAGCAAAATTATCCTTAGAAAACTCTTAAGCTTGAAACATGGAACTAACAACGTGTGATTTTGATCATGTACCTCCTTAAGGCCTGGAGGTGAGGTTCAGATTCATTTCCAGTAGTTGTGTTGCATCGGTATTGTTTTACTTGGGTAAAATACAACTTCTGTAGCACATAAACATATATCAAACCTCTATGTCTATTCTTGTTTTTGTGCCTTCTATAGAGAAATAGTCCTTTGTTGTTGGTTTTCTATCTCTTTTTTGCTAGCAGCTTAGACCTTCCAACCTAAGCAATATTATGTTTTAACCTACTGTAATGCAGCACATCATAACATAATTCCTGCCACCATGAGGAAAAAACTCTATATTGATTGAGAAAGTGTTTGTTTGGGGTTTTCTATTTGCAGGAAACAGGGTAGAGATCTGGTTTTTTGTAAGTAAAACTGACTTCCATGTACTGTTGAGGAGAAACAGAACAGCTGCTACATGGATTTTGAAAATATCACCATTTGATAAATGTGCAACATAAGCACCATGACTTCAACAAAATTAACTTTAATTTTCCCATCAGCAAAATAAGAACAAGTTCAAGATTTGTTATATATTAAACAATCAGTTTGAGGAGACTTAATTGAAGGAGGGAAGGCCTTGAAATGGAAGTCATACAAAAAAGGAAACTAGTTTGTCTTTATATTAATGTTTCTGTTCAATATCATTCACATTTTTGTCATTCATTTAATAAGGAACTCCAAGTCCAAGTCTGAAATTCATGGAAAATTAATGGCTTTCTTCTAGAAACTAAACACAAAAGATCACAGAGATTTTGTAAGATATATTGCCCACTAAGAACATCTGAATTTCATTTTATCTGTTTTGTGTAAAGAAGTTCCCCTAGCAGAGAAATGATATGGCTTTCTAAAATTCAAAAATAGGCTTGGTTTAAAAAATACTGTGGCATATTCAATCAAATTTCACTGATTTTAATTTGACATTTCAACAGTAATTTGGAATTCATAGATGAAGTTTTCTCATTGTTTTTAAAGGAGATAATCTTTCCTGGATCTCTGTTGATGTATGAACACAATGACTCATTCTAGAGAAGAAATATTAGCTATATTCCTATTTCCACAAGCATTTAAAATAATGAGACAGAAATGCAGTTAGCATGACTCTTGTCTCAAGAATATTTCTTTACCCCAATTCAGCAATCTAGATAAAATATAACTGTTTTCCTATCTGCCAGCTTCCAGTCTGGAATGTATATAATTTGGGTTTTATATTTATATAATCACATGGCTGTTTTTTAGAAATGATTTGTTTTTATTAGGCATCCAACATCAAAGAGCGAGAGATCATGCTCTGCAGAGAAATGTGTTGGAAGACATGAAGAGCTATGAGACGACTTACTGATACAGATGACAAAGCGCTAGCTCGATGCAATCCCGAATCCGGAAGGGATTAGATATTCTTTTCTGTGAAGTTTTTCTGACAAAGAAGACTTACTTTTCCAGTCTCGCATTTGTGTTGCTTTTGTGGGGGGACTTTTGGGTAGCCAGAAGAAATGGCTGCACCTACAGAGCCCAGTGAAGCTGCACAAGAATTGGTTGCTTTACCCGGGGGAAAGCTTAAGAATGTAGTTGCTCAATAGAGTATTGCAGGCCACACACACCTTGCCAAGCAGCTCTGGTGGCTGAGGAAAGAATAATGCAATAACTGGTAAAGCTGAGGAAGATAGAAAGAGGAGACACTGATGAAGATCTACCAATGCAGGGTGTCAATGAGCAGTGCATCAAACACTGAGGGCTTGGTCCAAAGCTTTGGTTCTCTTAAACTCTTATGAGCAGTTCACCTCTCCCTCCCAAGCTTGCACTCACTCAGCTCCAAGAACGTGTTGCCAGAAGTGTTACTTATGAGTATTAACAGGGAAAACAAGCATGGTTATTACACTATATGTGTAATGTTGCAAAAAAAAAATCGTAACTGAGAAAAAATCACCCTCAAAAGAAGAAAGCCAAGGGGCAGCACAGAATTCAGTTGCCGCCATTATCAATACTTTTGCTCCAACAAAGATCCTTGTAATATGCCTTGTAAGAAGTGCACCTAATGTAGTTGCTCAACACAGCAATTGGAGAATGCCACTCGGGGCTGACATCCCGTGGACATTAAATGAAAACTTTAACACAAAACAAAAGAAGCTGAAGGAGTTAATTGAGGAAGCAGCAATGGTCAGGAACAATGCCAGGAAGAACAATTTAAGTTGTCTACAGATGACTCCAAAGGGGGTATTAGCATAATCCTCTTTTCAGTAGTGTGGAAACTGCAGCTCAAATCTGAACTCAAAACTGTTGGTTTGTGTGTGAAGCAAGTGAAGAGAAATGAAGCATCATAAATGTAGAGGAACTCTCTGAATACAAAAGGCTTTAAGTCTGTAAGGGAGGCAAGTATTACCTGAAATAGAAGAAAAATCTCAAATCATTTTGCCAGCAGAGGATTTGGATACTGGCACTCTTACCCTGCCCTGTTCCTTCTCCTGAGAGAAAATGGGGATTTTTTTTTGTTTTTGTTTTTCCCATCTATACAGGCTAACAAGATTTCTTAAAATCAGTGAAAGTAAAAACATTCTTTACATAAGTGGTTCCCAACTACTCCATCTGGAGTCCATTTTAATTTCTGAGTATTCTTCCCAGTTCATGATATGTCATTACTGAAATATTTTAATTGAAAACTTCAGAAAGCATACAATGCATTGGGGAGCAGCTGGAGCCCTTCTGGCATTTAAGAGATAGCAGAGAAAAGTCCAAATACAATACTGGTTAACTTGTTCATTAAAAATAAAATAAAACCATAAAATTGAATTATCACAGACTAAGGTACTGCTTTGGGAGCAACTACAAAGAAAGCATTGTACCTTTTAGCATGGACAGCTGTGAAAGTATATTCCTGAGCTATGCTGCAAGTTGGAAGGAAGAAGGTGTGTTTAAAAATTTTAGTATTATTTGGTTTAATACAAGGACAAAGATTCATAGAATGCTATTGAATAATTTGTGTAAAAGGATAAATGAGTTCTTTAGGGAAGGGAAGTCCTGAGAAAATCTAAAAATGTTTTATTCCAGGCATCATTGAAATTTTTTAGTTTGCTGTAACTAATAATGCCAGCATTAGTGCCATAGGAAAAAAAAAAAACTGTGGTAAAGCAAATATAACTTTATTTAGATTGTTTAAAAAAAAACATCTAGTGTGGTAATGTCACTTCCATGTGAAAATATTCCCAATCTCCAAGACCATACTAGTAACTGGGAGAAGGTGAAGGACAATTGAGCTTATCACACCCAAGGGCTAGTTTGTCAGCCCAGCAATGCAATTCCTACCTATGTCTTGCTTTTTCACCATCTAACAGATGCTTTGAAACTGACAAACATAAGTCATGAGTTGTGTGTAAAATCTGATTTCATCTGGGAATAAAAAAAACTTACCAGGAAATGACATAGGCCTCTTTCAGAAGTGTCTGTAGGAAATGGAAGAAACCTTAGCCAATGAAGACATCATCTGGAATCATATGAAAGCATGGCACAGAGGCAAATGCTTCCCTGGGTGATGAACAAAACCACCTTAATAAGGTACACATTACTCTGGGTTAAAATAGATGGTGCACATGAATCTATGCAGCCAGAATTAGGATGACTGTCATGTTTCAGGATGCTGGCCCTAAACCTGGACATTTTGGAACAAACAAGGGAAGAAGTAGAGTCAGATTGCAGGGAAAAGAGTCATCATCTTATGGAGGTCACTCACATTTCTGGCAAATTCTCACTGAACGCAATAATCTCAGAACACCCCCAGATAGATTAAGGTTGACATGTGCATGCCTCCAGGTACTTCAATCACATCTTCAAATTCAGGGTCACCATAGGATAAATGGGTGGTGGTATAAAGGCATTAAATGAAAGCACCTAGTTTGATACAAAGGAAATAATAAGAAAAGCCTGAAGAAACAAAAGCAGTAGGGTGATTGCAAGAAGGGATTAGGGTCTGGGTGTAGGCAGGATCACAAAATGTAGTGATTTAAAAGGAAGGGAAAGGCAGAACAAAATGTTTTGAAGGAAAAAAGTTAGTGCAAGCTTCAAAAATATGTGGTCAAACCAGGTTTTTGCTGTACAAGAGGGGTTTGGGTTTTAGTTTTTTTTTGTTTAAATGTGGAATTGAAGGCAACAAGTGTAGGTAACCACATGAGCTCTTAGTAACAGGACCACCATCAAGCTGTGTGGCGTGAAAAACCAGCTGTGAACTTTCTTCGGACACAATCTCTTCATTTAAAATCCTTTGTCTAAAAGCCTGTGGGTTTCCTCAAAATGAGAAGATTTCTAGGATAAAAATTTTTGCCTTTTACTTTGCAAGATATTCTTCCTTTATCCTAACCCAAAAGACAAGACAGGGTCCTGAGTTTTATTGATGTTTAATATTGAGTAGAAAAAAGAATAAAGTGCCCATCTCAGGCTTTTACAATACTGTTAAGATGAAGAATTCATATCAATGAATTGATATCATGCTATCAAACGAAGCCAGGTCAAAGGTACCAAGCTCTGCATAATCTCCAAAAAAGTCCAAAATTTTATCCACCCCTTTTCCTGGATGCTTGACATTTTGATGGTAAAAAAACCCCATATCTCATTTTCAGGTGAATACTCTGGAGGGAAAAAAATGACTTGCTAGTTTGATCACAGTAATAGTAAAGCTTCTGGAGAGCACTTCTTCTTAGTTAATGTACACAATAATGGACAGAGAAATCCAGGGAAATAAGCAATTATATAAATCAAAAAGAAAAGTGGTACAGGACATTTTAGTAATAATTAAAATTACAGCAATTTAAGGTGAAACACTCTGAGGGGATCAGAATCTTATTTTAAGCTTTCTTCCAAAAGCTTATGTATATATAAGTGCAACATGTACTTTCTCCATTTGAATGGATGTTAATCAGAAAGCTTTGAAAAACAAAATTTCTACGAGTTGCTTAAATTCATCCATACTCATTAGATGCTCAATTAGGTGAAACAAACTTTGTGTCATATGCCAGAGGCTTAATTTAATTTGCCCAGGATAAGCAGTTAACCATATCTGTAAAGCTCTGAATTTTTTGGAAGTTACTCAGGGTAGTGAAGCAAAAAATACTAAATACTGTAAAGCTATAGACAGACTAAATTTAAACATTGTTTATCCTAGATCTAAGGGCATTTACTTGAGATATTTGTATAAAATAACATTAAAATCCATGCTACAAAGTGGTTCATTGAAGTAAACTGTCATGAATATTAGGCTAAATTAATCTCAAATTGGCTTTGCAGGGGTGTACTTTGGCTGTTTAATGATACTTCAGGAATAGTGCTGTGTTAAAAGAGCTGAGTCGGAGGGCTTTTTCCAGTAATTTAAAATAAAAATTTCTTCCAACATGATAGTCACCTCTCCAACCCCCCTCTACTGGAAGCAAGTAGATTTTTTTTCTAGAAATGTAATGTTCTTAATGACATCAGTTAGGTTTGTTTTCAGTATCAAGACAGATGAATTGAATGAATTGAACTAAACTTTGATGGAAAGAAGAAGCCTCGCTAAACTAAAGATGCCAACTTTCCTAGTTTGGGTTTTTTGCTTTGTAAACTAAAATCAAGTTGCAAAATACAATCAGAATAGCTACATCTACATTCAGTATACTGTTCCTACTTCAAAACAACCTTAAAAATTCAACCACTCCTCATGTTATTGTAGAAAAAGACAAAAAATCTCTTGCTGTTATTTCCTTAATTCTGTTCACCAGGTTTGTTTTGAATTGGGCTTCACTAGAGAAAAAGGGAGTCATGGAATCATCGAGCACTTTGCTTGGAAGGGTCCTTTAAAGATTATCTAGTTCCAACTCCCTCTGCCTTTGGCAGGGACATCTTTCACTAGATCAGATTGCTCACAAGGCCTGTCCAAACTGACTGAACATTTCCAATGACTAAGCATTCACAGCTTCACTTGGAAACTTGTCTGAATGTCTCACCACCATCATCATCAACAAATTCTTACTTATATCAAATCTCTTTCCTTTTTTTAGTTTATGACCATCACCCCTTGCCCTGTCATTACAGGCCCTTATAAGCCCACTTTAAGTACTGCAAGGTCACAATGAGTTCTTCCTAGAGCTTTCTCTTCTCCAAGCTGGACAGCCCCCACTCTCTCAGCCTTTCTTTAGAGCAGAGGTATTACCAGCCCCCTAGTCATTTTTGAGCCCTCCTCTGATGCTGCTCCAACAGTTCTGTGTCTTTTCAGTGCTGAGGACTCCACTTCCATGCTTCTTTTTATGCAGCCTGGGATACAACTGGCTTTCTGGGCTGCAAGTGCACATTGCCAGCTCCCATACAATTTTTCATCCATCAGCATATCCAAGTTTTCCTTGTGCAGGGCTGCTCACAATTAGCTCATCCCCCTTTTGTACTGATACTGGGGATTGCATCAGCCCAGGTGCAGGACTTTGTATTTGGTTTTGCTGAATTTCAGGAGGTTCACATGGCCCCACTCCTCAAGCATATCAAGGTCTCTCTGGTCCTTAAAGAGCTGTCGGTTCTTTTCAGCTCCTTTATCCTTGAGGGCAGTTTTCCAAAGGGTCCCACTCACAAATTTCTTAAATATAAGTTTGCTCTCCTAAAATTCTGGGTCCTGACTCTATTCTTCTCTTGGCTCATATCTTCCAAGACAGTAAATTCCACCAGGACTCTCAACCTGTTTATCATTGTTTTTCAAAGACATCTCTGTGCATTCAACATTTTTTGCATAGAGGACAAAACCTTCCTGCCTACCCCCCTGCAACTGTCCTCCTTTTCCTGTCACTTCTGAACAGTTTACAGCTGTCAGTTGCAGCGCTCCAGTTGTGTGACTCATCCCACCGTATTTCAGTGTCACAGTGTCAGCAATTAGATCATTGCTTTCTAGAGGCACAGTGGCTTCCAGATCCTCCTACTTGTTACCCATGCTGTGTGCATTGGTATAGAGGCACTTTACCTGGGCTATCAACAGTGCCACTTTTATACAGGAATGCTCTAATTCATTTGAGGCATTCCATGTGTTTTTTCCCTGTTGCTTCCTAATATATCTACAGCCATTGTCTTTTTTGAGAAGTTTGATAAGGTTTGGTTGTGCAACTTGTTAAAGCATCTCAATGATGTCCACAAAACAACCTTCTGACAACTGCAGGTATCTGCAGGTTTTGGTGGCTGCTATATGTGTAGAGTCTGGATCTCATGCATATGTCAACATATTGGACTTATATGTACAGGTGACAGATAATTTCTTCAGATCTGCCTCAAAATAGCCTAACCATTTCCACTACTTAGCTATTACGACATATCCAGATTTTTGTAAAGAAAACTTGTAAATTTGGCCTGAAGTAGAAAAAGTCCCCAAAAAGCAGCATTCAGAGAAATAATCTGTTTATGAGGCATTAAAATCAGTAAGTGTAGTAATGAACAGAATGCAGTCTGTCTTTACTTACCACTAAGTTAGGAATTGATATACTTGCAATGGTAAAACTGGTTTATGATCTTCAATTTAAGAAGAAAAAAACACTTGTTGATATGACACTAGATTTTTAACAGAATGGTATATGCACCGAAGAAGAGCAAAATCTTGTCTGTATCAGCAGTCTTGGCAAACCAGGTGGGTCCCAATTGACTGGAGATTAGCCAGTATGACACCCATCCACAAGTAGGAACAAAAGGAGGATCCAGGGAACAACAGAACTGTCAGTCTGACCTCAGTGAATGAGAAGATTATAGAGCAGATAATCCTTAGTGCCACCACACAGCATGTACAGAATAACCAGTTAGTCAGGCCCGGTCAGCATGAAAGTCAGGTCCTGCTTTACTAATCTGATCTCATTCTATGACAAGGTGAATCACTTAGTGATTCACCTTGTCATAGGCTTTTCCTTAATCCACCACAAGGTGGACTAGGGAAAAGCCATGGATGTGTTTTAACCTAGATATTGAGAAAGATTTTGACACCATTTCCCAGAGCACTCTCCTGGAGAAACTGGTGGCTCATGGATTGGATGGGCATACACTTCTCTGGGTACAAATGTGTCTGCATGTCTGGGCCCAAAGAGTGCTGGTGAAAGGAGTTAAATACAGTGGGCTGGTAGGGACAAGCGGTGTTCCCCAAGGGTTGAATAGTAGGGTCAATTTCTTTAATATCTGGATCAATGATGTGGACAAGGGCAGTGAGGGGACTCTCAGGAAATTTGCAGATGGCACCAAGTGTGAAAATGTTGATCTGCTTGAGGGTAGGAGGGCTCTATAGAGGGATCTGGACTTGTATCAGAAGTTTTATGGTCATTCCCAGCAGTAGTGAGACCACTACTGACATTGACATTGAGGTGCTGGATCATGTCCAAAGAAGGGCAAAGAAGGGCAATGAAGCTGATGAAAGGTGTGGAGCACAAATCTTTTATGGAACAGCTGAAGGATATGGGGTTGTTTAAGTTGGAGAAAAGGAGGATTAGGGGAGATCTTATTGGTCTCTACAACTACCTGAAAGGAGCTTGTAGTGAGGTGGATGCGGGTGTCTTCTCCCAAGTAACAAAGGATAGGATGAGAGGAATTAGCATCAAGTTGTGCCAGGGGAGGTTTAGATTGGATATTAGGAGTAATTTCTTCACTGCAAAGGTTGTGAATTATTGGAGCAGGTTGCACAGCGAAGTTGTTCAGCCACCGCCCCTGGCATATTTTAAAGACATGTAGACATGGCACATAGGGGTATGGCTTAATGATGAACGTAGCAGTATTTAGTTAATGGCAGGCCTTGGTGATTTTAAAGCCTTTCTAACCAAAATGATTCTATGACTGTATGCTATATATTCCTTAATTAATCTGGGCAGATCACTGGCTCACAATGTTGCCTTTTTCTTTTTTTACAGGCTGGATAACATTCAGGCCATTAATTACATTTGTAGCCATAGTTAAATTAATTATGTAAGAGTAATCAAACTTCTTGCTTCAGGGTGTAAACTAATTACCACAAGGGACATCTGCGTCTCATGGGTGGCACTGCAAATTTGAAAACTGCGTATTAAGGCTCTTCCTCTTCCTTTCAGAGACAGTGCTAATTGCTAATTGGACCAGAAACTGACTTCTCTTGTGTGAAAAAGCTTTATTGCATGTAAATTACATGGAATATTCTTACTGAACAAATGAAACGACATCATCTGCAGAGCTGGAGTCTTTGATTCTAATTCAGGAGGGAAAGCAAGCTGATAAACTGAACAAGTCTAATGGTCCAGTGTTATATAAACCTGTTATCACAATTTAATTGATGTCTTATCAATTTTAAATAGCTTATGAATGTGAAAATTAGCAGGTTTTCATACAGAACTGGAAGGAACTTTGTAAAAGTGAGGCAACCCTTTGCAGAATAGACTGAATGTTTGTAACCTTGACAGTATAGCATAGAAAAGTTGCACATTTTTACAGAGATCAAGTAAGGTGCTGACAGTCTTGTCTGGTCTTATAAGACTGAACAGTTGGATCATGTTTTGACTGGGGAAGAGACCTTTTCAGAATGAGTGCAGAACTGTGAGAAACATTATACTCTGCAGAGATGCTATTTCTTGTAGAAAAGTATGTGGAAACCAAGAGTGTCTTATCTCACCAAAATGATGATGATGATGACCTTTCAGGTGTCTCAAGAGGCTTTTTAGTATCTTGTTCTTTCTATACATTCTTCTTTGTTCTTTGACATATCAATTTTTAAGTTATTGACTTCCTAGGAACTGAACAATATTAAACAACAAACTGAAATATACCTTGTTTTCTTCTAGTAATACACTCTTTCCGAGAGATGAACATTAAAATGTCACCAAAGACGTGATTAGCATGTGAAATGGCATAGTAATTGCACCTGGAGGGACTAGTTAGAGAATCAAAAAGAGGACTGAGAACTGAAGTTTGAGATTTTTGTAGAATATTACAGAAATCAATAAACTTATCTTTATATCACTGACCTCTATTAAAAAAAAGTTCATATTTATTATGGTTTGTGATTTTCAATTAATTAATGTTTATCAGTGTAAAAACTCACCAATTAAAAATGTTCTGCAAGAAAAAAAAAGAATATAACCCAAAACCATATTGTTATAAAAGGTCTTCTGAAGACATTTCAATATGCATATTACATTTGAAATAAAATTCAAAATTATGTTCACCCCTGAGATGAGAGGAGAATTCAGCTTCCAGAAGGAGTAATGGAAATTAATAAACTTGACTGCTGCAAGTTACCCAGAAGGCAATATTTTATAATCATAATTCTTAAACTCAATAAAATTCAGCATTCTTCCTGTTTGAAAAGTAATTGCTAATATTATGTCTGTCAAAAGTCATATGGTGCCAAAAACCTTAATATATTTGTAGTTTTTAATTGAGCTGTAACTGTAATCATCTTGGGACACTTTACAAAGCAGTTGCACCAAACAGGTCAAAGAATTTCAACAAAGAGACATGAAGCCACAAAGTGTGAGGAAGCCACAGTTTTAACTCTGGTCACAGAAGACTCAGCAACGGACAAGACCTAAAGCAGATACAGGGCTGCATGCTGTGTTGACCTTGAATGGGAACCCAAAGTAAGCAAACCTGATCCTTAATTACATCTCAAAAACACAACACAGGACTCATTCAAATTTACAAGGATAAATATCATTTAAGCTACACATAAATAATTTCTATGTCTCTGCTAATGATGTCAAAATGAGACTCCTGCTTCAAACACAACTAACTCAATTGTGTTTGAAGCATCTATTCTTGTGAGCTAATTATTCAACCTTAGACAGTCATTGGAATCAGTGAGACCCTAATGTGTAAAAAAGACATTCTGTATTAGGAGAACAGCAACATCCATCTCCTACAAAAATTTAGCTGATTTACAAAATGGTAGTACTGAAAAGGGCAGAAACAATGTCCTTTATACTTATGTTCAGAAAAACAGACTCTGTTATACTGTTAAACTTGTTTCTTCTACAGGGTCATAAACAGCCTGCAGACTTGCCAGATCATTCATCATTTCTATATTTTTCACCTGAATTAATTCCTTTGCTCATCCTGATCACACATGTAGGCACACAAGATACCCGTTCAGGAATCATTGGCATGCTTGTCTTGTCATGTATGGAAACTGGACAGTAGGTTCAGCCAATATTTCAGTTATGACACTAATGGAGAAGCAAAAGCAGAATTCAATGGTTTTATTTGCTTTGATCTTTCATAGAGAATCATAACAATTTACCTTGTCATCCAAGGTAATTGTAATTACCATTACATTGGTAATTCTGAAAAAGGTTTCACAGAATCACAGAATCACAGATTGTGAGGAGTTGGAAGGGACCTTGAAAGATCATTTAGTCCAACCCCCCTTCCTGAGCAGGATCATCTAGAGTAGATCACTTAGGAACATGTACAGATTGGTCTTGAATGTTTCCAGAGAAGGAGACTCCACAGCCTCTCTGGGCAGCCTGTTCCAGTAATCCATCACCCTCATAGCGAAAAAGTTCCNNNNGAAGATGTTCCACTCCTTTCATCATCTTGGTGTCCCTGCGCTGGACTCTCTCAAGCAGTTCTATGTCCTTCTGGAATTGAGGGGTCCAGAACTGGACACAATACTCCAGGTGTGGTCTCACTGGGGAGGTGTAAAGAATAGCTGTGCACAGAGAAGTTTGAAGCAGTGAGAGACTCAGGCAATATACTGAAGGAGAAAAAGAAAGGGGAGAAATTGTCTGAGAACAGAAAAGTCATGGATGGTGAGTGACAGAAAGTCATAAAAATGCTAAAGACCAGGGCACAGAAGTGACAGTGGTGGGAAAAGACTCAAGGATGATTGGAAAGGGCAACTGCAGGAAAAGACAGCAAAGTTAAAGTGAAACCTGTTGAACACTGTAGTCAAATAATAGCTTTCTAGGTGGAAGTGGAACCACGAATATATTAAAATATGAGGGTGAGATAGTGTGCAGGGCAGCTGGCAGACTAATCATTGAAATGAAGCCTGACATCATCATAGATGAGTTTAATATACTGCTACAAATGCCAAAAATCCAGGAAAGCAAAGGGCTTAACTCCAGAAAACAGGTTGATGGCCATGTACTTTTGATATGAGCCTTGAGGTTGCTGCTAAAAATAAAGGGAGAGAAACTATGAAGCCAGAGGTGACAGCACATGGAAAGAGATGAAGCCCAGTGTCTAAATTTAACTCTGGATTGAGGTCTCTGTGTCAATGTATGTGATACAGAGATCCACGAATGGCAGTAGAAGGGTGGAGCAAGCTTATATGTCATGAATGTCTTGATAACATCACACATCCCTTGATTCCTCAGAAATGGCAATTAGGAATCATGTTAAAGATGAAGTGTGTGCTCCAGAAACTCTGAGACATGGATGCATGAGAGCATGCAAAATGGAAAAAGGAAATAAAGAAGGGGACAGCACAGCAGAGCCATATAGTGGAAGTAAGTACAGATGTAATAAATACAGGTTTGGGACAGTGCCACTGCAGACGATGAAGAAGGGGCAAAGGAAGACATGCAGGTGGTGTCTGGAACCTGGTGACATTTGAAAAGGGAAACTGGAATGCAGGGAGGAAAAGCATCTGTGAGCTTTGAGAGCAGCAAGGATTTACAATGATAGAAAAAAAATGAGTAAATTATGAGAGATTGGTGAGAAGCATGGGTGAACTACAGAGAGTTGAAATAACCCTCTGAGTAGTATTTAAAAAATGCTATGAAGTCAGCATCTGTGGAAGCTTAACATTCTTCCCCTGTCCTCATCCAGGCAGTTTATGCCTTGTTCCATGCTGCTGAAGTCATCTCTCCTCTTCCACTGTGACAGTATATACTCTGCAATTGCATTTTAATCTTTCTAAGGTTTAGCTTGGAGCACGATGCTTAATGGCATGCATTCATGCAATGTAAAAATTCTTGGTCTGGATTTCAAGGATACAAAAATCTGTAACACACCATAAACAAAACAAAAACTAAAGTTTCTCATTTTATGATTAATTCTTGCTTCCAGAAATCTGTCACTTATGGTTTTGTGGGCTATTTTTAATAGAGAATTTAGAAGACTAATGTGTAACCTTGGGGACTCAGGGAAAGATAATCACTACAGCAGGGTATATGATACCAATTTAGCTAGAAAAATCTGTTGGATTTTTTTTTCTTTTTTTTTTTTTTTGTATCATACATCTTTCTAGAACCCAGTATAAACACAAGATTCCAAACTTTACTTTCAAGATGTAGGTTAAAATGAAGGAGTGCTGTTTTCCTTTCTTCTGAGCAGCTTTGCTTTTTT
>VXBZ01004719.1:0-20920 GCA_013399135.1 Heliornis fulica | reverse complement strand
TTTTTTCCTGTGATGCATAGGCTTCAGCATTCTTGAACGTGTAGGAATGGGATTTGGCTTTTCTGTAGACCACATCCAGATCAATATACTGACACCACATTTTAAATTGCTAATGTAGAATAAAATAATTGAGATATGAAGCACCATTGAATATATTTTCTGCTAATGATACTCCATTTTTGAAATCATATTCTGTTTACTATTTGCAATGAGTCATTGTAATCAACTGACTGTAGTGTAAGACAAGCATGGCAATAACACAGATTGGCTTTGAAAGCATTGTCAGAATGACGTTTGTGCAAAAGTCAGGTTTTATATCTTCAACTGTAGATGCTTTAAGGCAGTGGATGCCTTTTGGGCGTGTCTGCAAAGGACATGAGTACAGAGCACAGGGCTCCAGCTGCCAGCTCTGTGTACGATGGACTGCCAACGTAGCACAGCACAATGCTCATGAGCTCTGGCACAGTCTGGATCTGAAGGGACTGCAGAAGTTGTTTCTGAAGCTAGTTTATGCCACATTTTCCCAGGAGTTTCTGCAACATGCTGCTTTCCGTAATACAGATATACCCTTAGGTCTATACAGATAAAATATTTCCCTTCCATTTTTCATTTCTAAATATAGCTGGGGCTGCAAGAAATGAGGCACAAAAAAATCCTCCAGGGTGGTGGCTGGACTATGATTTATTTATTTTTGCAACCTTAGAGCAATCTGAGAGTTTTAATTTCAAAGCTCTTCTTTCCTTAGTTATCTTTGCAATTTGGCCTCTGACAATAATAAATCTTGAAACCTGCAATCACAGCTTCTGAAAATGTTCACATGTGCAAGGAGTTAGTAACTATATAACAATTATAATGGCTGAGCCTGCAAAACACAGGATCTTAAAGTCTAGACGCACAAAGTCTAGTTCTGATTCATCTTTTGTCGGAAACTACATTGACGTTTTATAAGTTAAATTTCTTGTGCATTTAGGTTTCTGATAGTTTTTCAGTCAATGCAACAGTCTTCAAAGAATCTTATGTTATTTTGGTCATCTCAAACACTAATATTTAAGTGTTTTACCAAAAATAAATTGCAACTCATAAGCAGTCTGGAGCCTTGCAGTTCCGTAGGAAGAAACTGAATTAATCAACAAAGAGGTCAAAGCAAAGCCCCCCTGTTTTGGCACAGACTTTACACATGAACAAGAGTAATCAGAGTAATAATTTCACATACTAACTGAACTCTCTGGATAGTATGGCTGTTTAATTTCATCGTAGCCCAGAATGTTTGAGGGGTTGTTTCAATTTCCGTGCAAATGCACCACTATACGTAACAGCTTCCAGTCTAAATTTTACACACACTATTCTGCATTTTTAAAGAAGACTGAGAAAAAGGGTGCCTTTTCAATGTACTTTACCAGCTTTCATACCTCTTCTGAATGTCTCAAACCCACATATTGAGCAACATTTAATCTCTAACTGTTCATTTAGGAAATGAGGCATTAAAAATGTTAATGAATGGCCCCAGTGTGAATATTGAACATTGTGTAATTTTTTCACATTGTGAATGTCATTTTTTCATATTGAATAAACTCTAAAAGAAGACTTGAATAACACATAGTAGGAAATCTAAAAAGCCTTATTTTTATATTACAAAGAAAAGTTCACTGAGCAGAATGAATCTTTCTAGTGTTTCCAATGATGTTTAAATGAAGGGTTATGACAACATTATGTTTTGGTGGTATGCTTGTTTGTTCTTTACGATGAATCAAAAATACATACTAATGAATCACCCTCTTGAATGCTAGTGCTATATTTAAATAGAGGGTAATTATGGCCACGTTTAACTGATTCCGTCGAGAATTCAAATAAATAGGCTGCTGTTGTTTTTTGTTGTACTAGCCATAGGAACAGAGAAGAAAAATACAGTAGTCCTGGTATTATTCTGGCTTCAGTATTTTGGCTTACTTCATATCCCCTTAAACATTTTTATTCAGCCTGTGATAAGCTCTTGCACCTTAGGCTATTTTTTCTCCTTGGAAGATGAAGGAACCTGTGGATTCTGACTGAAACAAAAATACTTCCTCATGATAAAAACAAGGAAAGGTGCCTTCACAACAAACAAACACTGCAATCTCGAGGGCATTGTCTAGTAACATCTGTATTCTATTTCTGAAATCTGCTTTGATGACACTGATAATGTTGCATGGTGCTCACCCCTCACTACTCACTAATAAACTCAAGATGAACATGAGTGCCTGGAAAGGAGGCCTGGGGAGGGTGCAGTGGGCTCTCCGTGCACTCTCACAGCCTGCAGTCCATTTCAGAGGTGCACAAATGTCAAGGTTATTCTGCTGACTGCCTTATAATGCAGGCACATAGGAGCGATGTGGTGAATCAGGTCTGTAACCACTGGTGGCTGCAGGGGCAGCCAACCTGTCAAGAAGCAGCTTGCCACACACATAGCTCTTTATTGCCTTTGCTAACAGTTGCCTTCATTAGAGAGCAGGGAGAGCACGTGCAGCAGTGCATGTAATTAGGGCTCATTTTCTGGAGAGGGAAAGATGCAATATGAATGTTTCTCGTTTAACAAGTGCAAAATGTGCCAGGAGAATAGGGAAGTGCAGGGGCTGCAGACCCTGCGAGGACTGGGCTGTGTGTGTATGATGCTGGAGCAGGTCTTGTTGTGAGATCTGCCATCAAGACCTTGGTGAGGTGAAATTTGTTGTGTGGCTTGCAGGGAGCTGCTTGTGTGACCGTGGCAGTGTGAGTGTTTGTGTGTATGTTTAACAAGGGGAAAGTGGGCCGTAGGTAAAGACACAACGAGAGAGGATCTACTGTAGGAACACTTGAGTATAGATTGCTGGGTATGACAAGACAGCTGGGAATGTCTTTTCAGTGTCACCAGTGTGTGCCAGCTGGAAGAAAGGCCATATGGAGCATCAATTTGTAGTGTGATTCATTGAAAGTAATAACAAATCCAGCTGGATGCCTCTGAGCTGTGGGTATCCACTGGTCTTCTTTCAGGCAAAGGTGGTTCCACACACAACCTCATGCCAGTTGTAAGAGGTGGTGCACTGCTGTCAGTTAAATTTCTATCATTTTTTCTAATCTGAATGTGGGTAATTTAATTTTTAAGCCACTTTTTGAGAGACTTGTGTATCTGCCCAGTGAAGTGAGGGTACAGCACGAGAGCCTAAACTGTGACCTGTACAAATAACCAAACCTGGTCAACATCTACACAATTTATGAAGGTTCTAAAGCTGCACTTTCTAGAGATCTTGATTCAGGGAAACACCATGAAGCAGAATCCATTCAAAAGGCGAACAATTTTTATAAGCTTCTTGCAAGGATGATTTAGCTACATCCAGAGAAAGTGTAAAAGCTCTTGGAAGCATATATACTATCTTGGCTGCCTCTTTGTTGTCAGAAATTTAACAATGCCTCGTGGGATTCTTTCCAGCTTGTCCCTAAGTGAAACTAGCAGCCCAATTTTGTTCTCGTTGAAGTCAGTGTGAAAAGGAGCACTCCTTAAATCTGTTAGTATGCAAGGGGCAGCTTTCAGGATAGTCAAGATAGTCTGTCCTTTCAGTTTATTGTCTTTTGACATCTTCCCTCAGAGAACCTTGGCAACAGTGGCACTTCAGACAAACAAAAGCCGTACAGATACTGCTGCATCCTGTCAGAATGACAATGACTTTCCATTTCCATATTTGTTCAAACAGTTGTTTAAATATGTGAAGCACTACTGTTAAAACAAAAAAAAAATGTGTCACTGAGCAGTATTATATTAGAGCATTTTTTGAGCAGACAGCAGAGAAACACACATGTGGAATGGACAGCAAGTATAATTTTTAAAATGGCTTGCTGGTGACCTTATTTCAGGGATTTCTCAAGAAGATAGGTTTGGCTGTGAAATAAAAACTGGAGAAGAGATTCTTTAGAAAGCACAAAACTCAATTTGCAGAATGAAATTCTTACAAAGTCAGTAAGTTACTACATTTTTTAAAAATTACATTTAAAGACATTGATCTCACCTAATGCATTAGCATCTACAGTGACAAAGGCATTTTCTTCACAAAGCTTTTATACGCTCTTTTCGGAATAATCATATGTAGTCCAACATAAAGGTGAAACAAAACAGTGAAGAGCCCTGTACTCACTATGCTATGAAGCTAAGAGAGTTACAAATGAATGACCTAGGACTCATGTAGTTAATTTTTCAACCTAGTTTATTTTGAATATAAACTACTGTCAGCAATAAAAAGAAGAAATGTGCATTTCAGACAGTCATATCTCTGTATTTGTCATAGCCCTTGGTAACACACTTTTGGTTGATCTGACTGTTACAGAGCATCTTGTGGCATATGAATAGAACAAAATAACCCTCTCCTTCTACATAGATGCCAAATACGGAATGCGTAATGCCAGCATTGGGCTGCCCATAGTAGCATGATTTTCCTATTGCCAACCATTATGCCATCAATTTTATATTCCCTACAGATAATAGGAAATCTCTGGTCTTGAGGGCTCTCCAGGTGTACCCTGGCACATGCTGATGTGAGCTTGCTGCAGAGACTCTCCTGGTAACACTGTCCGAGTTGCACCAGACCCAGGTTACACCCAAGGCAGTTTGCTCACCAGGAACACACTGTACTGGAGAGATGTTTCTGGGATATGGTGGCAACACTTTGGGAGAGCCCCAGTAAAGGGCTCATTTGACACTTTAACATCCAGGTTTGAGTGCAGCTGTCAAGTAAGAAGATGTCCTTACACCTGGATGCAGTACAGGCCCCCTCAAAGGGCTCCAGCTTACAGGGTGCTATTGGCAGTCAGCTGTTCCTTCCTCTGTCCCAGGGAAAGCAATGACATGTAATGTAAGTGACAAAGAGAATTAGATGGCAACACTGAAAGGAATTTTCCCAACTGCAGTGTAGGCAGCTTATTCACTGGCACAGCAAATCCTTTGTGAATTCTGTGCAAGCTTTTTCAGTTTAAGTCTCCTGTACATTCACTCCATTTAAAAAGATTGGTTTTGGTCTTACTTTAAAGTTGTGGTACTTATGCATGACTTGCATATGAATGAGGCGAATGAATTCATTACTGAGAAGCTAGATTAAGTTCTGCAGCTGTTCAGCCTGGGGACCTGGTTCAAAGCATGGCCAGAGTGACTGAAAAATCCTTTACTGATCAAGGCAGTTTTTAGGCTGCAGTCTAACATAGCAAGTAGCATCAGAAAAGCTGGACTGGAAAAGAAATTAAAACTAGGTGCTTACACACGTTATCTGCAGAATAAAGATTTTTAAAAGGGCTGCTATTCAGGTAAGTAATGATAACCCATGAATTGGCCCCAAAGCTGCTGGGCTGTGAGGGTATTAATTTCTGTGTTGAGTGCAGCTGTGACACTCACAGCAAGTGCTCACAACCAAGATGTCAAAGAAGCTTTACAAATTGCAGATCAAATACAGGATGTGTGTTGTAGCAGAATGAAATGTGAGGAGGAGAAGAATATCTCCCTTCTTCATGTTTGACTTTTTGTCCAGCACTCTCTCACAAATGGTCTTTCAGGTATACTCATAAATTCTGTGAGGTATTTTTCTCTTTGTAGTAATTAAAGTGCAGGCTGTGTAATACTCTGAGTGCAAGCTAAGTGGTGGCTACCTTCTTTTAGTTGTTTAAGCTTGGTTTTGAGTGCTTGTTAATGGTGATGTTTCATTATTGCTTAGGTCACAATAGTACCGCCACCTCATGTTTATTGTTTCCAGCCTTCAGAGTTTATTTTACTGTTACAATAGAAATTCAAACTATAATAGCAGAGGTTATTGTGTCATTAGAATACAGATTATGTAGTGTGGTCTGCTTGGTAAATTGGCAGTAGTGTTTATGAATTTGGTTTTTTTTTAATTACAGCTGAACTAATAAACAATATAGATGTGCCTGTTGTTAAAAGGGCTTATCAAAGGAAAAAAAATTGTTAATATGACAGAGTAAGAAACAGTTGAGTGAACAGAGGCCTAGAGGACTAAAAATCATTGCAATGAATCTGAAAGCAATTGTCTACGCAGCACAAATTCTTCAGTATGAGTTGAAAGAATGTTGAAATTTTGGCTCAAGAATTTCTGAGAGTATGAGCTAAGCAGTGGAAGTGATGAGGGGAAAAAAAAGAGAAAGAAAATCCAAATGGAGGAAAAAGTAGAGAGTTGAGGCAGACTTGTGAGAGTCCACAGCAGAAAAGTACTATGCAAGACTTGTATCGCTGGCACAGAGCCCTATGCTATGAGAATAGGAGACCCAAATAGGGTGGTTTGTCTTACTGCAAAGACTAAGGCTGTTCTAGGTATATTAGCTCGAAAATTTTGACTCCCTGAAGAAGATCCAGCAAACTACATCTAGGTTCCTCACTGCTAATTTCTTATAAGTGCGAGTTAGGAGCTGGAAGAGACCTTGAAAGATCACTCAGTCCAACCCCTCTGCCTGAACAGGATCATCAAGAGTAGATCACATAGGAACATGTCCAGATTGGTCTTGAATGTCTCCAGAGAAAGAGACTCCACAGCCTCTCTGGGCAGCCTGTTCCAGTAAACCATCACCCTCACAGTGAAAAAGTTCCTCCTTATGTTAAGATGGAACTTTTTATGTTCCAGCTGTACTGTTGAAGAATAAATTTCATTAATAACTGTCTTGCTCTGTTATTTAATCACTATTTTCTATCAAGAAAGCAGAAACTAGTTTAAATGAGAGTCTTTTCTATGAAAGCTAGAACCATTTCAGCGTTTGAAATACGCTAAAAACAATTTTACCTTTACTGATTAGTGATGACATGGCAGTGGATAAGGATCAGATATCAGAAAATCAGAAGAGAAACTGTTGATGATTATCTGTATTTAAGACCTTGATATAAATTTAGCATTAGTAGTAAAGGATTAATTTGATTTGCAGGTTGTTTTTTCAAAAGTAAATAGCATTCAAAAGTGCTTTCCTTCTCTCTGCTGAAGAGACTGACTATTGCATGGAGGTGTTTCTCACCTGTTCATCAGAACGAATTCTGAGAGCGTGACATACTTGCAACTGTAAAATACTTTAGAAACTTCAGCTAAAGTTTTAAGTGCCTAATTATTCCTGTAGCTCTTGTTCACATACAGGTCTGCACTTTTATGTTGGGTAACCGAGCATAGTTGCATGTGACATCTATAGTTTCTCTTGATCTTTATGTGCTTTTAGTGTAATGGTCCTGAGAGTATTAGTGTGGATGCACACTATGTGACACAGTACCCTTTAGAGTGCAAAGTTGTGCTCAAATCCACTTCTTTGAACCAGCAGTCGCTGACTTAACCAAAGCTAGCAAGCAGGCAATAAGACTTTCAGGTTATGTGTTTCCATATAAAATGATCATAAAATACTTTCCTTTAATTTCCAATGATCGGAAAGCACCGTGGACTTTGCTCTGCTTACTAGCAAAAAAAAAAACCAAAACAACCCAGGAGTTATATATGTTCTACTGGCTCTTCTCTGGGATTCTTGGCATGAATTGTAGCCATCCCCTCTATGTAGACTGCTATGTTGCCAGGGACCCTATAAGCTCCCCTAGGATTTCTATCCTTAGAATTTCAACCTTGCAGATAGGTCCCTGAGCATCTTGGGTTCTTAATAGCTTCCTGCTGCTTTCCTTGTTTGCTTACCATCTCACGTTTTCAGCCTTTGACCTGCAGCCATCTACTAGACCTATCTACCTGCTAAACTGCTGGAGTATACTTGGAGAGTCCGTCTGGAATACTCAGGGGCAGGGAGCTTCCCACCACATGGGAATCGGATCTTGCCTAGTACCCAGCTTCAGAATGGGTGTATCACCAGAGCTGCCTGCGGGTGGTAGGTAAGATACTGGTTTCTCCAATTTCATTCTCTTAGAAGACTCCATGGACTTGGTGAAAGGCAATGGAAATTGGGATGAAAATATTAAAAAAACAAAAACAAAAACAAAAACAATAAAGAACAAGCTTTTTTTTCAACTGAATTCTTTTGCTAGAGCTTTATTAATTTCTGCAGTAATCAAAGTGTCCCTTGTATCTTTGTTCCCAGGTAACTTGAATGATTCTATTTTTAAACCAAAATAATACACAGTAAATCCTCAGTATGACAGAAGAAACATCAGAATTATGAACATTAAGTTAATGAGTTCCACGTAACATTGTATGCTGGGCCAACAATATTAAGTAATTTGATTCAACCTTTGCTATAATATTCCTGTAGTCTAAGCTACAAAACAGTCAAGTTAATATTTAAAAATTATCAGCTGCCGATTTCACAGCTATTTCTATGATCCAATTTCAGAAACAGAACATATTATCACCAATTGTTAAAAATACCATAAAACATCATACCTCTGCAAATGTGTGCTAGGTGATTCCTGTATGCAACTTAGCACTTTAATGCATGACTATATAAGGATTTCTCGATCTCTTCTGAACCTTCCCATCCTGGAAATGTGTGTGTGTGCTTGTATAAGTACACATAATCTCTTGCTGAATTGTACAAACAACATTTGGAATGGAACTTATATAAGTGACAGGAAGGGAAGGGAACAGTCATGCTCCTAACTTTACCTGACTCCAAATACCTACCCAGATCAGAGTTGCAGCATCATGTAGCTGATCATTTTGTCATTCTAGCCTGAGGTAGACAAATATCTCCAGTGGTAGATGTGAAAAAAAATTAAATTGCTTCATGTTTCTGGCATGTTCATTTCTCATCCCTCAAGGACTAATCTTGAGTTTGCACTAAAACCTGTAGAAAAAATCATATGACTGATTTAAGTGGACAGCAATTCATACACTATCTGATTTGGGACTTTACTAAAAAAAAAAAATACATAATTAAATGTACCAACACTGTTCTGAAATAAAGTTTCTAAATATTTTTTACAATCCTGGCCCCCTTCCCCACTCCCCCAGGTTGATAAATCTATGAGAGTTCTTGACAGGTTCAGCAATAACCTTTAGAGAGTTTGGAATTCTGGGGGATGTTGTACAACAACAAAAGGCACATCAACTTTCTCTTGGCTTTTGAGCTGTGTTTGATTCCCCTTCTGTACTGACAATGTCTCTGACTTTTGTTTCAGAAACACACAACAATATATTATGCCAAGATCATCAGCAAAAATATTCACTCAGTCAGGATTCTAAAACTTCTGCAGAGTCCACTAATCGCATCCCTACAGGATGCTTTTTGGTTTTGTTACCTTCCCTATAGGCAAACCTTCATCCCTTTATTATTCTTGTAGTAATTCCCACCTTTTCCACTTGAACTAATATCTTTCTACATGGCATTGTGTCAAATTTCTTCACTGAATTCAAAAGAGACATTTTCTTGCCCAGACTACTAATTAGTTTTATCTATGAAAAAAGCTTGATGACACAACTTGTCTTTCTAACTCTGTTACATGTTTAGTCCATTTTCAACTTACCCAAACTTTTAAAAGACTAATTAGAGTCCTAAATATCGCAGAAGTCAAACTCTTGCCCATGTGGCTTCCCAACTCCTTTCTTTTTTGAACTTATGGTAATACTCTATTGAACTATATTCTGGTTTTGAGTTTATTGGTACCTTTTTATGGGATGAAAGTTTCATTGTAGATTCTCACTGCTGGATATGTGTTTTCATTTCCCAACTCTTTCAGAAATCTGGAATGAAAAATATCCCCAGTGCAAAATGGAAGAATTTATTTTTGATTTTGTTTATGCACTAAAAATTGTTAAGTATCTTAAACTCAAGTAAAATATTAACTTATGGATCCATGCACACGTAGTGCCCTTGTGTATTTCTCATAGTATCCTATGTATGAAAATTGACCTTGGACTTTACTCTTTTTTGCTAATGGTAACAAAGACAGAATATCAACTTCAATGGCTGACTTCCAAGGTTTCTAACATCAGTTTCATCAGACTGTACAGGCTGCTCTGATGCGACTAACTCTACAATCTCTCAAACCTTATATAAACTTCATACCTGTCTTTGCATTCTCTTCTCTCCTTCCTGCCCTGTTTTCACAGAATCACAGAATTGTAGGGGTTGGAAGGGACCTTGAGAGATCATCAAGTTAAACCCTGCCAAAGCAGGTTTCCTAGAGCAGATTACACAGATAGACGTCTAGACAGGTCTTGAATATCTCCAGAGAAGGAGACTCTACAACCCCCCTTCTGTTTTTCTGCTTTTTAATTATAGGGATTGTGTGAGGTAAATCTTAATATCCTTTTCCAGGTTTAACTCAACTTGACTATCCATGTTGTCTCTTTCCTTTACAGAACAGCTGTTCAGTATCTTGCAGTATGAATAAAAAAAATAATAAAAAAAACACAAAACCCTCCAAAGGCAAGAAGACCTAAGTACCATTTTCCTCCTCTGTGGTAGTAAATCTCTATGGATATACTCTTACTGATACAGATTCTTTATCATTATTACTACTAACAAGACAGAAGAGTAGGTCTTTATTTAGAGATTAACTACATGCAATCATAAAAAGTGTGAAAGAATAATGAAATAGCCACTAAAGGTGAAGATCTTTGAATTTAATATTTTCCAGACAACTTGATTTTTTCATCAGGACAAAGAAATAGAATTTTAAACATGCCATAAAAAAACCCACCAAAACATTATACTTCATCTATTTTAGATGTGGTTTCTCAAATAAAACAGAACTCTTGTTTGAAGAATTCTTATATCAAAGAAGTATAGCTAATACTTGTTATAATATTGTTCTCCATAAAGAAAACTCTCAATCATACCTTTCATCTTTGTTTTGAAAAAAAAAGAAAATGTTACAACTACCTATAAATATGGTCTTTCCCACACCTGTATTAATGTATTGACTTAATCCAGAGATATCTAGGAAGGGAACAAAAGCTGAATGATAGTAAACACATTTTCCTCTCCCTGTTGTTTTGGCAGATTGACTAGAGCTCTTTTGAAGTCAGCTTTTGTTGATGAAAGCCTTAATTTAAATTAAAACCACAGGCGCAAATGTTCTGGACTTACTGCATTTAGCTCCTCGGTACCAAACAGGACATGGGTTATAATTAGCAAGGCACCATCTATATCACAAAGATATTTCAGACAAAACAGGCAAGAGAAATCAGGTCAGAGGGTCAGTATAGGCACTGAAAGAATTCACATCTGATTTTACAAGAATAAACCGGTGTAAAAGGCAGGAACAGGATGAAGTTCTTCAAGCATCTGCCCAGTCCTGTACCTTTTGGGCTGGTGGTGTGCTTCTGTTGCTCATCCTTAGGACAGGAAATGTGCACCATTTATTGTCTTGGTGACTTCTGGAAGAAGCTACCATTTACTTGCACATAGGTGTATCCTGGATCCACAGTTCTTGAACATCAGCACTTACATTTATTCAGCTACCACCAGGTCTCTGATGATAATGCTGAGATGATTCTGGTTTTCAGACTGGCTTTTCCACCAGGTTACTGGCTCCTTGAAGATTTAACCGTGACTTATGGATAAGCAGCTTAAGATAGACATTGGGGAACTCCTTGCACTAGATCCTGTCTGCTTTCCTGAATGTAAGTGCTTACTTGAGTCCTGGACCAGCCCGCTGTCCAGCCCACAGTTCTCCAGAGTGTCTGCCAGATGTGGGCTGTCAAGGCAGGATGAGACAAAGGGTGTTAAAGCAAGGGGATAGGACTAGAACCTGTCTCTGGTGACTCTAGGAGATAGTCTGGGGAAAGCTGGTGAGGTCTGATAGTCTGGGGAAAGCTGGGAAGAAAGACAATACATAACAGGAAAGAGTGAATGTGTTCCTTGCATACCTTCTTCCTGACTGGACTGGAGCACAGCCAGATACTGCAACTCTAGTTCACCGTGAGTGATGCTGTTATCTTGAAAATCAGGTTTGGGAATTAATGTGTTAAAATAAGCATAAGGATAAAATACTCAAACTGTCCTGGGAACTGTGTTTTTAGGAAAGTAGTAATTTAAGGTAGATGAAACCACAATGCACCAGAATGTGAGCATCATCCCAGGAAAAGCCACATGCTGTTCAGCACTTCTGCCGCAGATAAGTGCTGCCCACTTTTCCAGACAAACTGGCAGATTAGTCACCAGTTTGCAACAGAGGAATCCTGCTCCACAATGTTGAATTCTGTCCTTGGTAACAACTGAGTTCAAGATAGTACACTATGAACAAATCTGGATAGTGTTGTCTTTCTGCACCAGTCAAATGTTACTTCTGTGATCCCTAACTTCATCTTCCTCTCAGCTGCTAGAATGATAAAAATTATTTTGTGCTGTGTGCTATGCAAGGCGTCCGTCTCTTCTTCCAAGAGGAAATGGCCTTAACTTGCACTGGGGCAGGGTTAAACTGGATATGAGGAAAAAAATATCTTCACCGAAAGGATTTTCAATCAGTGGAATGGACTGCCCAAGAAACTGATTGAGTCGCCATCCCTGGAGGTATTTAAAAGATGTGTAGGTGTGGTCCTTGGAGACATGGTTTAATGGTGGGTTTGGCAGTGCTAGGTTAACAATTGGACTTGATGCCCTTAAGTGTCTTCTCCAACCTAAATGGTTCTATGATTCTATGCAGAATGCTGCAATGTAAGCAATGACTGTAGCAATTTTATGGTCACATCATTTATAGTTCTTTGAAATATGGGGGTTTCTGACTGGTCAGACGCTTGCTAGAATTATCAACTATTCATTGTCTAAATGAAAGAATGTATTGAATAGAATTCTTCTGGGGACTGTCCTGAGTGATGTAGTAGTCAATATTTTCATTATGATCAAGATGATGGAAGCCAAAGCATAGTTATTGCATTTGTGAGGAGTGTCAGACCAGCAGGGACAGAAAGAACACCAAAGAATCCAAAACAGAATCATCAAAGTGGAGGCACAGTCTCCCTCAACTTGAAAGGTCACAGGATACATGAACTGCGCAGTAGTTTTAAGTTGCAGTGACTATCTCATTATTAGTTATATAACGAGGACTTTCCATGTGTGAAGTTCAAGTCAAGGAGGCTTTTAGGGTACAGGGGGATTGTAAATCTATCTTAAGGGTTTTACAAGTGTCTCCTTTTAGGAAAAGAAAGAGTCATTTACCAGCTCATCAGATTGAACCTGTAGTTACATAGAGGTATGCTAGAAGCGTAGAATTTACACTGGATCCATGCTGTGGCCCTGTGAGGCATTTGCAGAAAAGTCAAAGGTGGAAATGTTGAATGGGTTATGAGAATATTCCAGCTCTGTGCACATCTCAGACAGAAACTAAAGCAGTAATAGGATGAGACATCTTTAATGCCCTAAAGACAAATGAAAGCTGACCTCACTAAACACTGAAGATGATCCAGTTGTAGCTTACTGGTAAGAAACAGAGGGCAGTCACTTTCTCACAAACAAGGAATAAATTCTTACCACATCCTCAAATTTCCTACTTGGATCTTTTCAGTCTTAAACAGGAGAACCCTCAAAGCCCTTAAAATAGTCTGAATATTCTGCAGTATGCCAGAGCACCAGGATCTGTCAGGCATGACTAGAAATGGCTTTTTTTTTTTTCTCCTTTTTGATATTCTTTAGAAGCTGCTTAATAGATTAGTTGATACATTTCAGATTATTAGAAAGTCCATTTAAATGCTTTTAGCAGCAGAGCAAGTTTACTTAGTGTCCCAGCTCTGAGGAAGCTGCTTTACCATGCCCACCAGAAGCCTGTCTGAGAGAAGTGGTTCTGCTACTGTGTCCTAAATGTAGGTTTTCTGCCATAAGACATTTTCAGTAGGTTAAGGCAATTTGCTTTGTGCTCCTTGCTGGGAAAGCCTGTAAATTTCCTAAATTCAGATTCTTCATCATCAGCTGCTTGCCATCAAGGATGACCCCTGTGTGGACACTTGGACCAGCAGGAGAAGGTAGCCAGAAGGCAGGAATAGGTGCTCATGGAGGAGGGAGATGTGTGGGATAACTGTGCTAGGTTGGGCTGGTTAAACACCTGTGGAGTTGAGGGATTCATTTGCTTACTAAACAGAGTTAACCAGGCTCTCACTGTACAAGGGTCTCATAAAAACAAATGTGCTCACTCAGAAATTTAGGTATTTAGTGCTGATTACCCTAAAGGAGCCCAAAGAGAAATTAGAAATCCTGACTTCAGAGCAGGGCTTGAATAATATTATAACTACACAAGAACAATGAGAAGAAAAATAAAATACTGAACAGCTGCTTTTGAAGTAAGTATCATCTATCCTTTGCAGTGAATATATCAGGGATCCCTGGGATACAAATGATATGTGATCATGTGTTTAAACTGTGTCTTATTTTATATTCTTGTAGCATTGCAATAGCTCTATGCAGAAGCTCCACTTGTAATCTAACACGGTTTGTGTGCTTGGTTGCATGAATTAACAAAAGTCTCTATGTGAATTGTAATCACCTGCTTGTACACGCAATTTTTGCTTTAATAATTCCACACCTCCCCCACCTCCTCCCTGTAGAATGCTTTCAAAATCTCTTGGCTAGTGAGATGGTGAACATCCCACTCTGGGATACACTGGACTTCTCAGAAGCTTTGATAAACCTCAGGATTTTGGGATGCTGCTCTCCTGGAGAAAGGGGTGAAATCCTTCCTCTGCAGGTACACATGCTTAGGAGGACAGCCTGGGAAGGCACCATACCATCTGCCAGACTACAGAGAGGAGAGCAGCATAGATGAAGCCTCGCTTCCACCTCTGCAAAGGTGTGTACCCCTGTTTCACACATACCATGACATGGGATTTGCTGCTGCCATTTCAGGAAGGAAAATGTTGCCACTTAGCTTCCCTCCTGTATTTCTTTAGTTCTTAGCTTTGCAGTGGTGGGTGTCCAGGTGATGGACACACAAGGAGCTATGGATGCTGCCCTTACAGCCACTGCCCTGGTCAGGTCTGGTCCTGCCTGCCGTAACAAGCCCAAACCGCATCAATGGTAGACAACAGTGTGTTAAATGTACATACGAAGGATAAATTCTAGGAGAAAATGAGGAACTGTCAACAATATTTGAGGAAAAAGAAGAAAATATGCTTTTAAACCAAGAGCTTTAAACCCAAGAAATTACACGTTTTACACCGATGAAGAACATTTCTGTACATTGCAGAATACAGCCTATTGCATCACAGTAATAACCTAATTTGAGATATATATTACAATACAGTTATCATTTAATAGAACAAATGCACAAACTCTTATACACATTTATTGAAACAAATATACCGGGAAATTAACTAAATTAATGAACAGGTCATTTGTACCTCTGCCTCTTAGAAGAAGCCAAGTCAGCTACCCACATGTTCCCAGCTGCGGTAGGGGAGCATCAAGCATGGAGATTAGTATGCAAGCAGCTGCAGTTCTGCTCCTGTCTAAGTGAGAAAACAGGATGGTTTCAACAAGCTCTTAGTAACTGTGTATGTGCTATGTAATGTATTATGCAAATGTGCTCCTTTAAACATTAATTTGGGGTCAGCCTGGAAAAATGCCAGTATTCTTATGGTTAGTTGAGAAACTGCTCTTTGATAGGGTTAGTTGCTAATTTTGTTAATTTATTATTGCAACCTATACTAAGCCATTTGATCTTGTTGTTGCAAATACTAATTTTCTTACACTTTAATCACTTTAATCACTTCAATATTTATTAAAATTACACCAGCTTGTTCAGTTAATAATTGACCAAACAAAAGCCTACACTCAAGTTAAAGGCGTCATTCTCTTACTTGTGTAACTGCTACCAAATAGTGGCCAGCTGCACCCATTGTGAGGCAGAATGCCCAGAGTTGTCAGGAATGACAGAGCAAAACAATGCATATAGACTGAGGCCAAGTGGTGAAGGCTTGGACTCAAAATGACACACTACGTGTTCATGTTTGGGTAGCAAGAAGCCTGATTATATTTGCTGAGATCTAATTGTGACTGAACTGGTAGCTAAAGTGAGGTACTTGACTGGAAAAGAGGAATTTTCCTTGTGGTTTCCTTTGTTGCTCATAGTGAAGTGATGATATTGTAAAATTGCATTAAGCAGCAGAAAGTTAGAGGATATACAGAATACCTCAATTGGCTTTCACTGTTATGTGACACTGCATGAACTAGCTCGGCCTGGAGGGCCTGCTTAGTTTTTATTCGGGTTAGTTAACTCATTAAGAAATGTATTATCAGTATGTTAGAATGCTAAAACCAGCATGAAAAAGTAATGTGTATTTTTCTACATTTTTGGGGGGAGCTGCTGTTCATTGGCATCATTAGACTCTACAATATTGCCACTTGACTGATAGCATACTTGCTATTGGCAGGATATTCTTTGCCATCCTACCTTATGCTGATCAGTTAATACATGAATCCAGTGCCAATCCAATCTTTGTTTAAAGCCATATGTCCTGGTTTGTGGGGGACCTGGTAGGAACACTGACTATAGGAAATTGAGAAGTTTTAGGAGAAATGTGTAACAAATAGAGCAAATGCCAACAAACAGGCTGCATTTTTCCTGTTGTGCTTAGAGGTCAAAAGCATCAACGATTTGGGGGATCAGGCAGTGCTGGTGATTTTATGTGTGTTAATGAAGGAAAAAGGATATAGCCTCACCTCATACAAATCTTGTATCAGGAAACTTCTGCATGTGACAGTTATATATACTAGTTATTTACCCCTACAAAATATTCATGCAGAGTCTATTGCTCTGTGGTGTGACAACACTATTAAAGGTCAGGATTCTGCCATCTAAATGATAATATGAACATGTCTGAGAGTTGTGCAGTCAGCACACTTAATTTTCAGTGAAGTTCCTCTACAGAGGTCCTGACTCTAGTGTGCACCTATTTCTGGCAGAACAAACTGGACACCTCCAGTTGTGAATGCACCCAGAATTTGTGGCTACTTTTAAAAATAAAGGGTTGCTTTGCAATCTCTACATGCAATTAGGTGGTTTGGCTGCATACAAATTTGCCACAAGTACGCATACAAAATGTTTGTGTGTGTACATACATGACCATATGTGCATGTGGAGGATCAACTGTTTGTTTCTGTTACACTTTAACCAAAAGCAACCCCTTCTTTCCCCCAAAAAAACCAAAAGTTCCTGTTCCAACTCTAAGTAGGCAAGAAAAATGTGAGGTAGAGATCAAATACACTGTATATTTACATACAGCTATTATATATGGAATGATCCTGTGTATTTAACTTTTTCATTTGCAGTAACTTTTATTTTGAAACTTTAAAAAAAAACAAAACACTTTTCACTTTTGTATGAAAAAAGAGATGAGGATAAGAAGATTAACATACCAGTCTTTTTGACTGGGGAAGGAAGAGTTTATCTCTGTGATTCTTAACTAATGTGCTGGAGATTAAAGCACCCTCATGCAGTAGGCAAGTGAATGTACACAGTTGCCATGTACCACTGCCAGCTGTCAAGCAGCTAACTGATGGAAATGGTAGTTGTTCCACAGGCAAACTGTCATAAAAGAGTGAGGAAATTGTGTTTGTTTCCAGTAGTTGTCACAGATACACTCTGACAGATACAGTGATGATGAGCAGCGAGCATCTGAACCTCTGTTGAAGTAGAGGGTTACCTAGCACTCACAGTCCCTGCTTCTGCTTCAATCTGTCTCTTTTCTGTCTCTTTGGGCCAACTATATGTCTTTTTACTCCTGCCAGCTCTTTCCTGTGTGCTAGACCCTATCTCCTACTTTATGGTTTTCCCACATGGGTCTTCACATGACAAAACTCTTGTAGTCTAGATATCTTTCTCCAGGCTTTCTTAAACCCCCACCATCCCCCTCCCAGACTTCTCATCCCTTGATAACCCCTCTTCTATGATTTTTGGTCATCTTGCTGCTTTGTTAGCTCCATCACCATATTTTTCTAGCATGGCTTTCTCTCTCCTGTCCTCTCTACCCTGATTGCTGGCCTCATTCTAAGCAAGAGTGGAACCTGAAAGTTTTCAGAGTGTGTGACTGAAGGCAGACAACCAGCTTAAAATTTTTATTTTAGTGGTTAAACTTGTCTAAACTAATTATTAATTGTTTGCATTGGCTGTGTCACCAGAATTCAGTAATATTTGTACAAAAATATGAAAGCTGAAATGCTGTTCTCAGGTACATTAAAAAGACTCCTTGTTATAGCATGAAAAAATAAAAATACTGAAATTCAATAGCTGTTGTAATTAATTATTTATTATGAAGCACTCAGAGATTCTGAATTATGAGCAGAAACACTCTAGAAATTATCCAAGAGTATACAGAACCTAAACAAAGTTAGTTTGAATTTCTTATGATGGGAAACACAAAGGCACTGATCCTTCTGTGATTATGATATATGAACATAAAAAATACATGAATGCAAAAATCGGCAAAGAAAATCGACACTGGACTGATCTCAATCCCACTTCCATGCTTTACAGTGTATCTGCTTCTTTATTAGGTTTGTTCAGTGTTACTTATTATAAAACTTAAATACAATTAATCACTTTAAAATTATGTTGTGTCTGTTTGCTTGCTTTCCCATATCAACAACACAGTATCTGTCCTGTGGATCTTTTTAATATGAACTAACTGAAAATTTGAATGTTTGATGCTCATGAAATTCTTATATATACATGTTTGATTCCATGTTGAAATAGAATTAAATGTTTGATGTATCAAAAATTTTCATTTTGTGCTTTTAAAATGAAGCAGTATTTTTTAAATATTGTCTATGAGAAGCTGCAAGGGAAAAAAAACCCAAACCAAAACAACAGCATCTGGTTGGGGTGTTTTTGCATCCGGTATTAAGAAAACAGTGTGATACATTAGCCATCTATGAAGTGCTTTAATATAAAACCCAACCACTTGCAAATAACTTATGTAGATTTAACAGCTGAAGTCATTAGGATAGAAAGTTTATAAAAAATATAAGGTGCAAAGGACTGCACTGAGAAACTAGGCTTCAGAAAAAATGTTTTGTAGATTACCTCTCAGAAAAGTAAACTACCCTCCCCCCAATTATTTAATAAAAAGAAAATAATTTATAGAAGTTCTTTGTAAATCTGGTCTTTTCTTAATAAATGAGAACATTTTCATTTTTCCTTAAATGCTAGAGAGAAATATGGACATAGTTTTCCTATGTTCATTAAACTTTAATTTTTCAATATATGAGTATACCTCTGGAATAATTTATGTTAATTTTTGTTTACCTCTGTGGAGGAAAACGTATGTACATGTACATATTCATTATTTGAGATATAGGCTGCACTTTCTCAAATTCCCAGTTTGAGAACCACAGTCTTACCATTTCCATCTTTGCATATGGACTGTGGTGCGTGATGCAAAACTGAAAACTGCTGATCAATATTTGATTAATATTAATTTTCAGTTAAGTCATCCTGGATGATGATATTTTTCTTAGTTTTCTATTCTGTATTTTTCTAAAGAACCACAGCTTCTCTAGCAAAAATATTCAAGGAAAGCTTAAAAAAAAAGACTCAATATTGCAACAAAATGAATTTCAGAGTATGCAATTAATGCTCTATGTTGAGTATAACATTCAGGTACATCACTTAAGGGTCACTCAGGTAATTATTATTGACATAAGTTGTTCTTTTAGGAAACAGACAATATAACATCTGATATATTAATGAACAAAACCACACAAATTAAGTGTCCTAGGCAATGTGCTAACCAGAAATTACTAGCTCCCTCTGTTCACTAATAACTTTGAATAATGAATGTCTAAGAACATTGTCATTTGTTATTGGCCAATTTGCAAAGAAACAGGACAATTTGTCAAACAGATTGTGTGTTACGAATCATGTGGTCTGTTTTCCTCGGTTCTGAGGTTGGTTTCCTTTGAAAATCTCCAACTCTTTTGGACTACCAGTCTACTATTACTTAGGGACTTCAGACTTAACTTTTTCTCAGTACTGATCTTCTAAAAATCCTAACAAAAACGAGTATCCAGACATTGTGGAGTCAGTATTTAGCAGTATATTCTGAAGAGTAATATCTATCTTCCGACATTAGGCATTATGAAACATTTAACAGAATTATGTAACTTCATGGCTTATTTCATACTGTCTTGTACTGAAATATTTTGTACTATATAATATACAGCATTATATGATTCAAATTATTGCCTATTATAACATACATGATACAACTTTAATACAACATAATAGAATATATGGTATAAGTTATCATGTTATATATACTAATTTACTATTTGGGGTTAGCTTAGAACTTTGTCAGAGTATTAAGATTGTTGCAGACATACCAGGAACCATAGGCCTCAGCTTCTACTGGAAATCACATAGTAAACACTGTTGTGGTTCTGCATGGCAGACTTATGGTGGAGGAGGAGGGGACTGCAAAGATGGTTTCTGCAAGGAGCTGCTACAAGCTTCCCCTAGGTCCAACAGAGCAAATACCAGCTGGACTCAAGGACAGACACAGCACTGACCAGGACCAAACCCATCAGCGACAGTCACAGCGCCTCTGTGAATCATATTTAAGAGGAAAAAGACCACAAGCAGACACTTTTTTCCTCTAGAGGAGATAGTGAGAAGATGTTAGAAAATTTGCAGACACCAAAGTTAGTGAAGAAGGCACTTCAGGTGCTGGAGAGAAAGATTCCCCTAAAGTCCATGGAAAAGACTGTAGTGGAGCAGGTTGTGCCCCACAACACATGGAAGATGAGGGGGAGCNGATGATGGGGAGCAGAGATTCCACTTGCAGCCCATGGTGAGACCTACGGTGGTGCAGGTGAAGACATGGAAGACTCTGTGACCCACACTGGAGCAAACTGCCCATGGAGAGAGGGGTCCATGATGGAGCAGGTTTGCTGGGTGGACTTGTGACTGTGGGGGATCAATCTGAAGCAGTCTGGGCCTGAGGAACTGCACCCCATAGGAGTAACCCACTCTGGGGCAGTGGGTGAAGCGTGGACTCATGTTGAAGTTCATGGA
>VXBZ01004718.1:807052-827731 GCA_013399135.1 Heliornis fulica | reverse complement strand
TTACAAGAAAGGTCAGAGGGAGGGTCCAAGAAACTACAGTCCTATATGTGTGACCTCAGCGCAGGGGAAGATCATCAAGAGGGTCATCTTGGGCGAGTGTCAGGAGGATGGAGCCAGGCTCTTCTCAGTGTTGGCCAGTAACAGGACAAGGGGAAATGGGTCCAAGCTTGAACTTAGAATGTTCCATGTGAATGTAATGAAAAACCTCTTCACTGTGAGGGTGACAGATCACTGGAACAGGCTGCCCAGAGAGGCTGTGGAGTCTCCTTCTCTGGAGACATTCAAGACCAATCTTGATGTGTTCCCGTGTGGTTTAATCTAGGTGATCCTGCTAAGGCAGAGGGGTTGGACTAGACAATCTTTCGGGGTCCCTTCCAACTACTGACGTTCTGTGATTCTATCATGCAGCACGTGTGATGGCTGGTGGATGAGACCAAATCAACATGGGTTTACAAAAGGTAGATCCTGTCAAACTAACCTGATTGCTTTCTATGACAAGGTGACCTGCTTACTGGATGAGGGAAAGGCTGTGGACATGGTTTACATGGACTTCAGTAAGGCCTTTGACACTGTTTCTCACAGCATTTTGCTTGAGAAACTGGCTACCACTGGCCAGGACTGGTGCACACTCTGCTGGGTTAAAAACTGGATGGATGGCCAAGCCCAACGAGTGGTGGCAAATTGAACAAAATCCAGTTGGAGGCTGGTCACAAGTGGTGTCCCCAAGGGCTCAGTCCTGGGCCCTGTTCTGTTCAACACCTTTATCAACGTCCTGGATGAAGTGATTGAATGTTCCTTCAGTAAGTTTGCAGATGACACTAAGATGGAAGGAAGTGTTAATCTGCTTGAGAAGGCTCTTCAAAGAAACAGGAACAGGCTGGATAAATGGGCTGAGACCAATGGGATGAGGTTCAATAAGGCCAAGTGCAGAGTCCTGCACCTAGAACATAACAGCCCCATTGAGCTACAGGCTTCGGGAAGAGTGGCTGGAGAGCTGTCAGGTGGAGAAGGACCTGGGGAAGTTTGTTGACTGCAGACTGAATACGAGCCAGTAGTGTGCCCAGGTGGCCAAGAAGGCCTATGACATTCTGGTTTGTATCAGAAACAGCATAGCCAGCAGGTCTAGGGAGGGGATTGGGCCCCTGTACTCAAGCATTGGTGAGGCTGCACCTCAAGTACTGCATTCAGTTCTGGACCTCACGCTACATGAAAAACATCAAGGTTGTAGAATGTGTTCAGAGAAGGGCAACCAGGCTGGTGAAGGGTCTGGAGGGCAAATCTTATGAGGAGTGGCTAAGGGAACTGGAGTTGTTTAGTCTGGAGAAGAGGAAGCTGAGGAAAGACATTATCACTGCCTATAATTTTCTGAAATGAGGTTGTAGAGAAGTGGGTGATAAGTCTCTTATGCCAAGTGACAGGTGATAGGGCATGGGGAAATAGCCTTAAGATGCACCAGGGAAGTTTCAGATTAGATGCTGGGAAAAAGTTCTTCACTGAAAGAGTTGTTGGGATGTGGAACAGGCTGCCCAAGGAGGTGGTTGATTCACCATTCCTTGATGGATTTAACAGATGGGTAGATGAGGTGCATAGGAATGTGGTTTAGGAGAGTACAGGTATGGTTGGACTCGATGACCTTGAAGGTCTTTTCCAACCTAGTCATCCTGTGATTCTGTGACATCTACATCTACACCTAAGCATAGCTGTCTTAATCTACCCTGAAATCCATACACAAAGTGTCTTGCTACCAAGTCTTCCAGTCACACAGACTCATACTTTACCTTCAAGTCCTGTTCTCTCAGCTCCATCTTACCTAAGTTCTGTCCTTAAACCTTCTCAATGAAAAAATTCTCCTGACCTGTTCACCCATTCTAAATACTTTCAGTATATTTACTGCTGACTCATGGTACACATTACTTAAATAAACATTACACTAGGTGAGCAGGTTGCATAACTTTTAAAAAGCTAAGCACACTCATCAGAAGAACGTTGTAGCTGGTGTATAATGGGCATACATCGAGTGCTGTATCTGCAGAATTAATTCAAGTTAGTACTGTTTTGGACTGGAGGATCAGAAGCATTTCTTAGAAATTTTCCAAGAGGCTACTATGCCTCCTGTGCATGAGGTCCATAATGACCAGTACATAAAAGAAACACCTGTCATATAAGTGAAGAATAATTACAATTTTTATTTGTAATCTTTCCTGCATTTCAGTATAAGGACACATTAATATGCATCTAAATGTTACAGGGAATTTTCTATTACAGATAAGTCTATCTCCACTTCTAGATAATAAAAATTAAATTCTAGGAAAGGCAATCTTCTGTTCCACTCAGCCTGCAACAAGTGGAATCTCTGGATGAAAGTGTTTGGAAACTATGTTGTGTGTCTCCCAAATTAGATTTCCACTCAAGATGTTGAAGCATAGCAAGACACAACAGTGTTCCTCACTCTCATTTTCCTTTTCTCCTGTTACTATCAAAGGACAGGTTCAAATCAACACAGGTAAAGGTGATGAGTCCCCAATTCCATGTAGTAGTATTGTCAGGAGAGAAATCTTTCATATAATACATTGTGTGTGCAAGATATTGTCTAGATTGTGACCGTTGAGGTTGCACTCGTCTTGAAAGCTGATATTTTTTATTTTATTTTTTATAAAAATATAGATGTTTATATCGTTTCCTATTAATTCTGTTAGGTGATGCGTTAAAGAATTGATAACTGAGACTCTCCAAAGGCTTGCTTTGAGCTTTTATGTGATCAACAGAAAAATATTGGTAGAGTATTTAAGCTTTGTATGCTACAACTCTATTGTTCAAATGTCACCCAACTGCAAATGTTAAGGCCACATCTAAGCTTACATGTTAGAATATGCCATTGTGTGATCTGCTTGGTCTCTTATAACTCCAAATTCTCCATCCTCAGACTTCCAGTCAACTAAATCCTGTAGTTATTTTTTTCCCAGCAAATAACACCAAGTGTTTCTCTACTTGGAAAAGTGTTGCTCTACTTGGAAAAAAACTAGTATATGAAGAATATATAAAAGCCACACCCTTCAGGCTTTTATTAGTTGTCATTCCTTGTTTTAACTTTCTCTCAATATGGTGTCACCTTTATTAACAGGAAATAATGGATTAATAAATATATTTTAAAAGGGAGATGATAAGTTTCTATTAAAATAGGAATAAAAGTTTTATCCTGTTTTGTTCCCACTGAAAATTTCCAATTTATTCCTGAGCCAAGGGCTTTTTACAATTATAATTAACAAAATAGAAGGGAGAAGGGAAGTTTGCATCTAAATTTTTAAGTACATTTTTTGGTCTGTAAACAAGCCAAAACCAAAATTAAACTTAAATTTTGCACCCCACTACAACAGCGGCTTGCTCACAACCTGTTTATGAAGAAGGCAACACAGAATTTTACTGAACTTAATACATTATTTTTTCCAATGACTAATTATCATTTGTAATTCATGTTTTAAGAAATAAATTTTGTTCTTTATTGCATGTTCAATTTCATCTTTCCTTTTGTCAGAAACTATTAAATAGCTCAAAGGAGCTTTGTGCAGAAGTGTTTGCTCCTTTATTCTGTCCCAGAATGTTGGGAATACAGATAGCCTCCTTTCTTTGCAACAACAAGTGTAATAGCTTTGACAAGAACATAAGAAGGATAGTTGTGAGCAAAGACAAAATGCAAATAACGTGGCTAAGGGCCCGGTTAGGGAATAACTAGCACAAGTCTGAGCCATTAGTACCATGTCAAGCTTTGCTGAAGTAATTTCAAACACCAAAACATACATATTGGGATTATTTGGAAAAGTCTAGAGAAAAATAAAATAAAATTGGGGTATTTGGTACTACTGTGATAATAATACAGTACAAAAAACTTCTTTCCTGCATTTATCAGAGGTGGGTTCAAGCTGCTTATCAGAAGATATCACAAAAGGAGTTTATTTCCAAATTGGGCAAGATACTACTATATCATAACGTACAAAGAGCAAAATCTTTATGAACCCATTATTGCTTTTGTTTGTTCTCATTTGAAATGACATGACAAAAAACACAAAAATCTATGGGATTCAGGCACATCAGCTATGAAATCCACAAACCATAGGACTTCCATGACCTTGCTTTAGACTATTCATGATTTACCTCTTATCAGCTACCACATAATTTTGGAGGCGCCTAAACTGTCTAGATATTATTTTTTTAGTAAGAACTACTATTGCCAGGCTTCTAATGTCATGAAAAACAGAGTGAGTGCTCATTCTGCACTGGGACTGATACAAGCCAGAGAAGCTTCTAGGCTGATTTATTGCATATGGTCTAAAAGTTGGTGTTGGAGCAAGAGCAGCACTAGTTCCACATCCAGTGAACCACCACTTAAAGATGCTTAAAACATTTCTCAATTGCATTACTTAAGGTTATGATTAAAACACAGCTTCCCTGAGACCTTCAGTCATTGATAGTACCAGGATCTAAGTCAATTTTATCTCTTTTTAGCCAAATGAGAGATTTAATGATGTCACTCAAATGTCACTCCAGGCTTCAAAAAGGGCAAGGAGAACCCAGGTAACTGGACCTGTCAGCCTCACTTCCATCCCGGGAAAGGTGATGGAACAACTTGTTCTTGGTGTTCTCTCCAGGCACATCAAGGATAAGAGGGTTATTAGAAGTAGTCAGCATGGTTTTACCAAGGAGAGGTCATGTCTGACTAATCTAATAGTCTTTTATGAGGATATAGCCAGGTGGATGGATGATGGTAGGACAGTGGGTGTTGTTTACCTTGACATCAGTAAGGCATCTGACACTGTCTCCCACAGCATTCTGGTGGATAAGCTGAGGAAGTGTGGCCTGGAGGGTAGAGTAGTGAGATGGATTGAGAGCTGGTTGAAGGGAAGAAACCAGTGAGTTGTGATCAGTGGGACAGTCTGGCTGGAGGCCTGTAACTAGTGGAGTTCCTCAAGGGTTGGTACCGGGACCAGTACTGTTCAATGTATTCACTGATGACCTGGATGAGGGAATAGAGTGCAGTCAGCAAGTTTGCTGATGACACCAAGCTGGGAGAGGTGGCTGACACACCAGAAGTTTGTGCTGCCGTTCAACAGGATTCAGACAGGCTGGCGAGCTGGGCAGGAAGAAGTTTAATGAGATTTAACAAGGGCAAGTGTAGGGTCTTGCATCTGGGGAGGAACAACTCCAGGTACCAGTACAGGTTGGGGACTGGCCTGTTAGAGAGCAGTGTATGTGAGAGGGACCTGGGGGTCCTGGTGGACAGCAAGATATCCATTAGCCAGCAATGTGCCCTGGTGGCCAAGAAGGCNGAGGAGACTGAGGGAGGACCTCACTAATGTCTATAAATGTGTAAATAGTGAGCGTCAGGAGGACGGAGCCAGGCTCTTCTCAGTGACAGCCAGTGATAGGACAAGGGGAAATAGGTTCAAGCTGGAACACAGGAAGTTCCATGGGAATGTAAGGAAAAACATTTTTACTGTGAGGGTGACGGAACACTGGAACAGGCTGCCCAGAGAGGTTGTGGAGTCTCCTTCTCTGGAGACATTCAAGACCAATCTGGATGTGTTCCTGTGTGATTTAATCTAGGTGATGCTGCTTGGGCAGCGGGGGTGAACTATATGATCTTTCGGGGTCCATTCCAATTCCTAACGTTCTGTGATTTTGTGTGAAGCCTAATTAGGCAGGCAGTCTTTTCTTTCAGTGTATCAATCACAGCAGGGTCTGTTGGAAGAAAAACAATTACATAAAACTCACCTCAGAACTGCAGCATGAACTTAGCTCAGTGATGTCAGGACTTGGTAGTTGATTCCACATAGCTTTACCACAAACTTAAACCTGCAGTGAGTGTTATCACTAGAAAGCTAGACAATAAGACATGTCGGCTTGCCTGCAGTTGTATGTGAACAGGAATTTTGTGGAAAGAGATTTGAAGTTATTTAAGTGACAGTGAAATGCCTTAGCCATAGCTGAAAATGTTACGTAAGATTTTAAGAAAGTTTTAGATTACTGCACTTTGTGTCCTACTTAAAGAAATCCAACAGTATGACACTAAATGTCTACTACACCTATTAGGCCATGGGCCTTTGTCTAGCTAGGCAAGTTTAGCATTCCCTCCTCAAGATTGTATCCAAACTGTTATTAAATTTCTGTGACAAATTTCCTCTGACTTCACTGAACAATGGAAGAGGGATAAGACAAGTCATTCAGTTCCAGAACCTTCCGATTATTTAGGAGTCTGAATGTCATTGGTCTAAGCAGGATTCATGTGTCAGATGTGCTGAAGGATCTGCAGTGTGGCAGGACAACCTTTGAACAAAAACTATGATGCTTAAAACCTTCACCCAGGGCTACATAAAAGTGACTACGGTCCTTATTTTCCTAGGATGTTTAAGCAGGATGACCAAAAGAAATCAAATTGCACACAGCACTTCCATTTTTTCCATTTCAATCATTTAGTTCTGTCCAGAAAAAAGAAAAAAAAGGAAAAAACCTCCACCCAGTAGCCAAGATCTGTTTACCTTTCCTCTTATCTTGTGGAAGAGATTCTACATGATGGTTGGCATGGAACCTATCACAATACAATCACAGTGCAATGGCTAAGACTTTTTTTACCCTAAGCTAACTCAATAGTTAATTTTCCAGTCTCTCTAGAAAGTCCCAGGCTTTATGGACCTGCAAATTTGCATAGGGAGCAGTTTTACTACAGAGGACAGCTAAAAATAAAAGAACAAAATCAAGTTTTGTTTTTTTTTTTCTAAAATAGGAGCAAAGGTCATATTTCAGCAGAACCAAAACCTATGTTTCTGGTAACGTAACTGTGTGTCAGCACAGTAACAAATAATCATTTTGGAAGACACAACTTATTTTTCCTTTCCTAACCAGCTCCAAAAGAATAAACAGGGAGAATGGCTTGTGTACCTTCTCACTCCTTATCACTCATGACAGAAAGCTTTATGAGCATCTATGCTGTGCCTACTGACCTCCAGACTTTGTCAGTACTGGTGAAACAGCAGAGGTGGAAGGTACACAGCAGAAAGTTGACAGCTCTGCTTGGATGTGTTATTTTTCCCCATGTGTAATACCTGAGATGTCGCATTGATAAAACTTCCTTTATGTGGGACTGTGCTATTTCCTGAGTTACACTGACTGCACTTCAAAATCATTGCCTGAAGGTAAATTAGCAGTGCCTACTGGGCCTACTCTAAACAAAACTACCAGAAAGATATTTCATGAAAGCATCTTGTATGGTATCATGCTGCCAAAAATGGGCTATCCTGCTCAAGATACAAGCTCAGACAAGCCTGGCTACAATTCAAGACTACAGAATTATGATATTGCTCTCCTATATGGTAAATCCCACTTACTGCAATCATCACTTAAGTGAGGTGTTCCACATTCTGCGATCCAAATGCTCAGAACCAATATTGTTGTATATTAAACTGTAATCTAAATTATAACTGCTTCAGGGATCGCTTCAGACTCTGATTACAGGTTGCACTACCAAAAATCAGTGATACAGGTGTTAAATTATCATGATAATAGTCTCCTGGTACAGAGAAACAGCCTGGAATATATTGCAGTTACTGCTGTATTTTCAAAACACTCCAGAAGATCCTTTAGCATGGAAGTGAGTGAATTCTTGTTTTCAGAAGCACAGACAGCTGGTGACCTCCTCTCTCTCTCTGCATTATTAGACAATATTCTGACTTTAGTGGAGATTGCAAAAAAACTATCATAAAAAAAATTAGAAGAAAAAGTGTGAAAGTCATCCAAGCAAAGTCTAGATAGCTGCATTTTGCATATTGTTCTGGAGTAGGTACATTTAGATCTTTTTTATATATCAACTGTGGAAAAAAAAGGATTTACTGAGCACTAGTCTCCTGACCTATTTTAAACAATTGCTTTACTGTGAGATGAATTGCATCCAAGAGTTTCTATTTCCTTCTAGTGACTACAAATGAAGTTGACGGTGACTGCTCTGGATGCAGATGTATTCATCAGGCCAGATTAATCTCATCCACACTGTCAACCTATCAGTACTTTTGAATGGTAGATTCCACACCAGGGTGAATCCAGTCCAGCTGTGGGGAAAGGAGCACTGCTGTGAAACCACTGAAACACAGAAATTAGAATTATTTACCCTGCACTGGATGGTTTTAGTGAAAAGGGAAGAGAGATAAAGGCCTTATGTCCGACAAATCCATGTTAAGAGTTAGCTGGCTCCACAGTGTTTCAGCTGAACTGCTTTCAACACCTGAATGAGCACCACTGCCTGTACAGAGCACTGCCATCACCGGTTCAGACAGACTCTAACACAGTTGTGCTTTATCTGCACTGATAAGTTAAATTCTCAAAATCTGTTCTCCAGCACTGAGGTGACTGGCATGGGACAATTCTAGTTTTTATGCTCTTATCCATGTAACTACAGTGCTACTAAACAGACTGACCACGTGCAAACAATCTGCAATTCTTAGTCCACTCAAATTCCCGGCCTGGTGAAAGTACAGGAGACAGTGTCAACTGACCTAAATTATTCACAAGACTTTCTGACAATTTGATAGAGAAGAGAGTGTGTGGGCCTTGAGAGCACTAGTGAGTCTTATTGTCCATGACCAGACCCCTCTCAGGATTTCCCTCAACACTGCCTGTGGCTCAGGACTCCCATTTCAGTCCCAGCTGCCCTGGAAGTTGCTACTAGACCTGATGAGAAAAAAGAACCAGAAAACAGTAAGTTTTCTTTAATAAGTAATAAAGGTGGCAGAGGAATGGTTGGACAAGATGATTTTAGAGGTCTTTTCCAACCTTATTGATTATATGATTCTACATCAAAATCTCTTATGAGAATGCAGGTGGATACAGCTCAAGTGAACACTGGACTGTAGCTGCATGGAAGTAATGGTGGTCTAAAAGGTTCCTATGGGTTGGATTTCAGCTTGTGAAAGAATAAACAAGCCCCTAAATCTCTTAATTGAATTAACTCTTTAATCCCTTTATTGAATAAACATTTTAACATTGAATACAAACATTTGCAGCTACCAGCTGGTGAAGCAATAATGGCAAATAATGCAGTTTGCTATAATTATTTCAAGAAGTCTTTCAAGAAATTTAAATATGTCAACAGTAAAGGGAAGATCAGAGATAACATTTGTTCCTTCCTTGATGAGGTCAATGACCTCACAAATAGGGATGTAGACAAAGCAAAGATATTTAATGTTTTCTTCACCTCTGTCTTTAGCCCTGATGACGGGCCCTGGGACAAATAGACTCAGCAGATGATAAACTCCCAGCCAGCCCTGAACTTGAGATTTTCTGCTCTAGCTGGATGCACATAAATCTATGGGGTTTGATGACACTGATCCCTGTGTACTAAAAGAGCTGTCAACATTATCATGGGACCAGTGATGTCACAAGGGGAAATTCCTGCTTAACCAACTTAATTTCCTTTTAGAACAAGGTCACCCATCTAGTTGACAAAGGGAAGCTAGTAGATGTGGTCTATTGGGATTTTAGCAAAGCTTTCAATACTAACTCTCACAGTATCCTTCTGGACAAAATGTCCATCATAGAGCTAGACAAGTCCATAAAATGTTGGGTGAGCAACTGGCTGATGGGTCAGGCTCAAAGAGTAAATGGGGTTACATCAGGCTGGCAGCAAGTCATCAGTAGGATTCCCCAGGGCTCAATTTTAGGGCCAGTGCTCTAATGTTTTGATAAATGATCTGAACACAGGAATTGAACGTACATTGAGTTTGCTGACAATACCAAACTAAGAGGAGCTGTGGACTCCCTCAGGATAGAAAAGGCTTACAGAGATATCTGGGCAGACTAGAGATCTAGAGAATCACCAACTGTATGAAATTTAACAAGATCAAGAGTATGTGTTGGATTCTGTACCTGGAACGGGGTAATCTGAAGAGCAACCCCACAGAAAGAAATCTGGGAGTTTGGGTTGGCAACTGAAGTATGAGTTAACAGTGTGCCCTGGCAGCCAAAAGGGCCAACTGTATCCTGGAGTGCATCAAGCACCAGTCAAGGGAGATGACTGTCACACTCTATGATGCACTGGTGCAGCCTCATCTTGTATACTGTAAGCAGGTTTGGGAAGCTTAACGGAACATCAAATTACTAGCCCAGAACAGGGCGACCAAGATGGTGAAAGGTGGAAAGACTTATGAGAGGAAGCTAAGGTCACTTGGTTTATTCAAGCTTTGGGAAGAAGGGCTGATGAATGACCTCATCTCAGCTGACAACTTCCTCAAGTTAAGCAGTGTATGGGAAAGTCCTGATCTCCAATCTCTGGTGATCAGCAACAGTTCACATGAAAATGGAATGAAGCTACATCAGGTGAAATTTAGAATGGATGTTAGGAAAAGGTTATTTGCTGAGAGAGCGGTGCAGTCACTGGAACAGGTTTACAGGTTCCCCAGAGATGTGGTCACAGCATCAACCATGTCAAGAGTTCAAGTAGCTTTTGATGGTGCTTTTGCCATATGACTCAGTTTTAGGTAGTACTATGAGGAGCAGGTAATTGGACTCAATGAACCTTATGGGTCCCTCTAATGAGAATTCCACGATTGTCTGATTCTATGAATTATAAACCAATATGGAAACTATATTATATACCAAGATTTAGGTGCTAATAAATCCAAAATATCTATTAAAATCTGTATTAATAACGGTAACTATGATTTGTTATAAGACTCCTAGTTTTGTTTGCTAATAGGAATTCCTAGCAATCTAACACCCTTTTGAAAAGGGTTATTATATGTAATATTAATATATCTGCATACTTGCCATGAAGGTGTTCGGCTTTTTTTGACATTGAAGTTTTAAATCCCTTCATTACCCATGAACAAAGCGGTGTAACAATATTAATTTCATCTTCAGAAGGTGGACACAAAATTGAGCATGTTGCTGTCTATGTAAGTGTTTATCCAATTTAAGCTTATTCTCACTAAGGTCATTTCAGTCTATTGAAATAGCTCATAATGCACAAAGCAAGACAGATTCAACACAGGAAAGAAAGAAGATTAAGAAGAAAAAGAAGAAAAGGATTACTTAAAGAGGATGTGTGGTGGTGAAGAAGAAGCTTTGAGCCTTGTAAACTGAAGCTGGATTTACAACAGCACCCAACACTTGTGTATCACACATGTGCAGGTAAAGACATTGTTAGCACTGACCTATTGGTCATCATTCTAACTTCACCGGACACTCAGTAGTAGAATTTCTAATGGTTTTTTAATTTTTTTTTTCAGAATAACTAAGAAACTGAAACTTTAATTAAAGAATCTGAAAATACATCTTTTCTTCTAATATGTAGCACGTGCAAAACATGAACATAATTTATTAGGATTGTTAGATTTTTCTAATGTTACAGAGGCAACTGACTGCACCCGTATGCCCATTTAATGTATCTCCTGATGAACAAATATATACGATTTGCCAGACGATTCATTCATGAAAAGACTGAAAATGAGTCATCCCTTGAAAAAGATAATTGTTTATAATATTCAGTAGTGCATTATAAACATTAGTTAATGATCTCAGAAGAAATCTACACCAATACAGGACAAGATAATTACGACTGCAGATTTAATGGCTTTGGCCTTCAGAATATTTAACATAAAACCATTTTGTAAGAATTACCTCAGTGACATATCTAGATGATACTTTATCTTGAACTGAACATCATAAATTACATTCTTCCATTTCTATGAGTATATGGCTATGCCACAGAATGCTAAATTATTACAGCCAGCTTCTTACACCTGCAGAAATAAAATACAGTATTCACCATTCTTATTCAGTTCTGAAGAAAACTTTTGGGTTTATTCCAGATTTCTAGATCTAAATCTATCCAGTGACATAAAATATAGCTCTTGGAAAAAAACATTACAGTATATTTCCTCAGACTGCATCCAGCATAAGGGTCTGGTTACTGTTAAAGATAATTCACATTTGTAAGACTTTGAAAGCAGAGAAACTCCCATGACAGAGAAGACAAATGGGAACAATAGTGTGTTGCAACTTACACAGCATCTACCATCCAATGCACCTAAGGGCCATTAAAACTCGTAATTAAACCTTCTAAAAAGTTCCCATAAAGTAAATAGTTTTATAATTCCTGTTTTACAAATGAGCAAATGGAGGCACAATAATAGCAATTAACTTGCTCGGTGCCACAGACAAATTAGTGCAGCAAATCAATACAGACCTGTAGTTTGAGTCATGAGTTTGAGTCGTATTTCAATACTTTGAGCAATAAATCTCATGTGCTTTCCTTTGTTAAATTACACTTTATTATTATTATTGTTGTTGTTATTAGAGGGAAAGGGAAGTTTTCTCAATTATAAATGAAAAATTCTCCAGAGATCCAATAGACAAAACCGAAATTTGGACACAGGACTGAAAACCCTGGAGCTATTTCCAAAGAGAAATTCCAGCATGCTGCTTGCTCCATCCTGTAATAAATTACCACCATGACACACTGTGATAAGAGCCAGAGTTTATAACCTAATTTCCATTTTCAAAATATTTTTGTAGGTCATCCAGGAAATGGTTGAAAGCTAAGTTAACAATTCCTGTACTTCAGTATAGTTTAGCAAGGAGAGAAAAAAGGTAGAAGTGGAGCAAGGAAACCATTCACAGTCACTGATTTCTCACCTTCAGGGAAGATGCTGTATTCCAGAAACGCTGCTCAGAGAAGAGGTGATCTGCCACACAATATTCTGTGAGCCTCAGTTGACTCTTCCTTCGCAGTGAGTTGGAAAGATTAGAAACTGATCCTCTAGATCAACAACTGTGACTTGGAAGTCACAATACTGCAGTCTGTTGCTTTCTAGGTTGAGTCGCTCACTCTTCCAAGGACAACCATTGGACTTTGGATAAAACGGCAGATAAAGTCCTGCTTTAAAATTCCATACAAAGAGTAGCACAGGCTAAAAGTAGACACAGTGCAAGCAGACACTGGGCAAGCTCCTAGCAGAGGCCTGACAATATGGCTTATTCCTGATTTGTAAAAGTCTTCTCTTCAGTGTAGATCGCCAGACACCAAAGCAGAATAAAATTTAAAGCCCAAGACCTGTATCTGATTACTTTCAGGTGACCTTCAGATGCTCCCTCAATGCCTTAGTACTGATGCTAATCAAGTCCTCTTGTGGAATCACTTGGAAGACTATTATTTATATTACATGTTCTGTCTCAGGTTGTATTTGAAAGACAATTGCACAATAGTGATTTTTTTTCTTGGAAGTTTTTTTCTGTCTCTGAATGCAACAGCACATATCAAAGAGAATGTTCCTCACTTAATAAATCAAAACAAATATTTGATCATGCAATGTATTTAAGATTAGAATACCAATCATCTAAAGTCTATGAAGAAGAACTTTTAACTTTATCAGAAGACAATGCTGGGGCTTTTCTTTCTCTGGTGAAAAAGTGGTGAGCTTATTGGGCCATTCCTAGAATGACCTGTTATACAAATTCCAGTCAAATGTAATGGATTGATCTGTGTCTAAGTGAAAGAAAAGTTTCTAAAAGTTCAAATATTTCAGTCATCTACCACCCAAGTCACTGGGACTTTCTTGTATAAATCAGAATACTGTCTGAGTCTTGTAAACCAAAGATGCATCTTACACATTTTTCTCACTGACTCATACTTGCTGAGTCATCTACTTTGAACCTTCTCTTGACAAGCATTCCTGTGCAGTTACTAATTGTTTCTTATGACTTCACTGGTGTATTTCAGGTGAGAAGGGAATTAAATATGTTTTGTGATTGACCCATTCTCCTCTGACATTCATAAGGTTTATTTATACCACCTTTTCTGTTCTTTTTCTAATAAATATTTTCAGAGCAGCTGCTCTTGACCTAAATGCTTATTGCTTTTATTCTGCCTTGTGTTAATGTGCCCCCTCCATCAATTTTGGGTGCTTTATAAAGGTGTTTTAACAATAAAGGATTTTATAGTATGTTACAGTTTGGGTTTTTTTTAATATTTCTTTTATAAGGGAGTAGCAGAGGCAAGGTCATGTGTCATGAAATTTCATCACTATTACATATATAACTTGCAACAGAGATTTATCTACAAGGCACTGATACTTTCTGCCACCAGAAAGATACTGGTTTTTAATAAATATGTTGGGAAGAAGAAAAAAAGAGTTCTGGCTTTTTTGTTTATGTGTTTGATATTTCTCAACCAGTTTTCATGGTTTTCCTGTATGTGAAAATATTAATATTGCATGATATCTGGCTCACCACCTCCAAGAAAAACACGTTACACATCAAATAGTCTGCAATAATAATACAGTAGTTTACAACCCATGTCAACAAATAGTGCCTAAATCCAGCACTAATGTATTCCTAGGGGCATGAATGTCAGAGCAAGAGCACATTCAGTCTTCTATTCTGCAAAACAAATGCTGTTAAGCATATCTTGCATTCTTTTTTACATAATTAAGAGACACAAAGCAACAACAAATCCTGAACATTCTGTAATGCTAATTAAAAGTAATAGACACAAGATGAAAAATCAGCAATTCAAGATCATTCTTGTGCTACTGACTAGTTGGTGTTGTCCCTCTAATTAATACCATGTCATGTTTTTATGCTTCATATATCTGTTATGCCAAGTAGTCTTCAGACATTCAACCACTTCCCTCAGGGGTTAATGATTTTAGTTTCAGTGTGTTTTGAATGATAGTGTTCATATTCTGAATTTAAAGGGCATTTTCTTATTGTTCTGAGAATTATATTAGCTGTTTTGTTGGGTTTTTTTTTTCCCAAGGCAAAAGGATACCTCTGCTTTTACTGAAATTATGTAAATTTGGCAAACCTGGTTTTTGTTTTCATTTGGATACTAGCAAGTGCTGTGGTCAGAGGCACAAATATTTGCAGCCATCACACAAAAATGTTTTAAGAACAGTGTTTCATCGGGTAGTGAAGTATTAACTTTTCAAGACATAAAACATTCTCGTTTCATATAGAGTGGTGGAATCTTTGTCCAAAAAGGTGCATGAAAAAGTAAGTGTTCAAGGAAATAAACAATATGATAAAAATGAAACAGGTTATAGATATCTCAGAAGCATCACAAGATGGAAGAAATAGGAATTTGAGCAGCAAGGTTGCAGAGAGCAACATAGAATATCATTATACTAACAGCTTGAATGTAATCTCTTCATGAGAGAGCTATAATTCCCAGCAGAAGAGAAAATTCCGACCCTCATATTATACTTGCATGGAAGGAAAAGTATGTTCAGTATGTTTTCAGTGGGACAATACAAAATACTACCAATGCTCAACTGAGAAACCTCTGTTTAACAATGATTTCAACTGCATACACTATTTTAGTCAAACTTCTCAGATTGAATTTAACATATAAATAACACTGCAAGCATATTTGTATATCCACTTACCACAGACTACAATATTAACCACAAAGATATTCCCAGGCTGTCACAGGCTAACAAAACCCACTTCATTTGGGTCGGTGCAGCACATATGTAAGCACTCACACATGCTCATTGCACTGCTCTCTGCAGCACTGCCAAGTCTTGAATTTTTCTGGAAATACTTCAGTGTTTTTGCTTCTGGAAGATTTCACGGTATGATGAGGCTGATTCATGAACTGTGGGAGCTGTTAAGACTAGGCTGATGAACAATTCCAGTTTACATTGGTAGAGCTGTACAGCCATCACTATGTTATGCATCCTGGGAATAAGCGCTGTCCTGCCCAGCTTGACTTGGGAGTAGGACTGATTTTAATGGGGGAGGACATCCCTTTAGACATGTTCATTAGCCCCGAAAATAGGTAATACACAGCTTCGCATCACTTCAGTGCTGTAGTTCTAACCCCCCCAAAAAGTTTTATATTGTGCTGTGGATTCAACAGTGGAAAGGGAGTGCATGATGTAGTGAGCAATATCAAACTGAGTAACAACACAGTTTGTCTTGTTGTGCTTTAGAAATTTCAAGATAAAAGAAAAAGGCACCTGAAGGAAGGGGACAGGTAGATGTACAAGAGGAAGAAAGACAGCTAAGGGGAAAGGAACAGTAGAACAAGGACACCCAGAGGGAGAATCTGGTCCACATAATTCAAGGCATCACACTGCTATGAAATATCAAAGTAGACTTCCCTTTATACACTACTGCAGCAAGTCTCCCAGTATTCCTGGCTTTTAAGGTGGCACTGTCAGTTTGGAAAGAATCTTGGGTTGTATACGTCAATTTATAGTCTACGCTGTGACTGTATGTGAAGCGTGTGCTTATAAAAATATCTCCCTCCCCCTCTCTTTCTCTGTCTAAATACATAAATCTACAAATCCATGCGCACACAAACAGTTTTCTCACAGCTTCTACAGAGGACAATTCCCACTATAAGATGTGCCTCTTGGATAAGAAAGGCATCTATCTCTCTTTGTTGACTGTGGCAAGGCTAGATGACTAGTTTCAACTATATACCTAAACACATCACAGTTCGTATTAGCTGTGAGCAAGTAAACTAAGCACAGACTCTAACCTGAAAAGTTGTACATCTATATATTTATTTAAATAGCTGTGAAATAAATGTTCTGAATTTCTGTTCAATAGCTGGGAACAATTGTAATGGATTAATGTATTTGCACTGGTATAAAAAATAAACCAGAATTCCGAAGCAGAAGTTAGGTTTTCCTTTTATTTTTTTTTTTTTTCACTGTTCACAAGTAGATTTTTTTGGTACATTAAAATTGCTTTTATATTAAAAAAATAAAAGATCAGTCATAATGTTTTCTTAGAATTACTTACTAGGAATGTGATGAATGTCTGGTATAGCTATTTTTTCCAAATATAGGTCTTTATAATAAAGCTGGGATTATTTGTTGTTGATTTTTTGCTGATTTTTTTTTCTTCTTTCTATTCCTGAACATGACAGAAGTCTAACTGCGTCTTTTCCATAATACACATGAAGAAATGTACCTACAAAGAAGACACTGTATCTTAGGAAGAAGTACAGGCTACAGTTGAAACTGGACTGCTATAATATTGCTGTCAATTCCTCTGTACAATGTATCTGATTATGTGGTGATGACAATATTAGAAGTCATTTGCCAAATTCTGCAGGCTTTCTGATGTGGACATGTATAAATTATAGTTAAATAGGAAAACTAAAAAAAAAAAAAGACAAAAAACCAACCAAACAGAAAGAACAAGGTAAAACTTCCTGCCTGAACTACTTGCTTGCTACTATCATAAAAAACAAAAGGTATGTCTGATAGCAGGGATTCTGTCTCCTGTTCTTTTTATCAACTCTATTTTAGACACCTTTATATGGGAGCTCTACAGAGAGCTATGCCCTTTGCTGAGCACTGAGTGGGATGAAAGGAAATAATAGGTTTTTACTGGCTTGACACAGACAACCTCAAAGACCACAGAAGAAAAAAAACAAAAACAAAACAAAACAAACAAAAAAAAAAACCCCAAAAAACCCCAAAACCAAATAATTCACATATTGCACATAAAGAGCCCTCCCAAAGGCACTGGAAAGACTAAAAATTCACAGAGGTTTTAACTTGATGCTTACTAGACAATGATGTCCAACCGTTGACAAAATAATGCAGTAATAGGGAAGATGGTGTATTTCTCAAAAATACAAAAAATTGCATTAAAAGTAAAGCTTTGTAATACTTTTATATTAAAATCTGGCATAAGACTACACAGCATGGCTATAGCATGAAACTGAGTGCAAGGTAGATAATTCCTAACCAGCTTCCAGAGTCCAAAAGTCCACACAGTGCAGAGCTGAAGCAGGCAGCAATGCCAAACTGGGTCCCCAAAGCAGAACATTGCTGTACTTGCAGCAACTAGCCTGGCCTCTATCAGTTCAGATAAAATACCAGAGACATGCTAGATTAAATCTGCATCTTAAAAGATTAATATTTATCATTAAAAATCACAAATATTTTATCTGAAAAATAAAAAAGCTTGGCAGATGGAAGTACTTCCTTCAGAAGTGTTTTAACACTGAACCAGTCTGGAGTCACTGAAATAATTCAGATATAACAAAGCTGTGCTTTCTGTTTTGGCTTGTCTCCACTGCATCGTTACATTCCCATGGCCACTCTGGTAAAAAGCTATGATAGTGAAAAGCAAAACTGAAGGTGTAATAATAGTAGGAATGAAAGATGGCTTTAGACACCTTTATTTTAACTGGCAGTAAGTAGCTGGTCAGAAAGATGAATGCCACACCCTCATAGAAACATTTTTCTTTAGCTTTTAATGAAATGCTTTTATGGTTTATTTTTTTAACTGTCCACCATAAAAACATAAGCTAAACTGTGTTATGCAAAGCCACAGAGAGATCGAAACAAAATGGAAGCTGTTTATGTAACAACTGCAGCAAAATTGAGAATGCATGTTGAGTCAAATGTACCAGAGCAGGAGACAATTCTTTTATGTGCGCAGAGAGGCTTGAAACATTTTTTGACTTAAATGTTCAAGCATTTACAAAACAATAAATGATTCTAGATTTTAGAAATGTCTGAAGCTATTATTCTCAGTTCTGCCCCTCGAATTACCCCAAATCTTTTCTGTTCCGTAGATGCGCATCACTGCCCCGCGCACTGATAGGGACAAAAAAAGCCTGATGTTCTACTTTTTGTTTGTTTGTTTTGTTTTGGTCTTTTAATTCTATATTCTTTCTAGCCTCACAGCTAACAGATGAAGAAAACATACCCAAAGGAAACAGAAGTTTCTGCAGAAAACTGTGACCCTTCACGCTTGCTAACTGGGTTTTCTCCCAGCTGGTTAAAAACTCTCAAGCACAAATCAGTTCTGTGGATTTGGTTGCATGCTCATCTCTATAGTATGTCAGACTCACCACTAACTTCTGTGAAACACTTCTCAGCATCTTAGCTTTTGGCAGATTGAGAAAGACGGTCGAGAAGAGTGAATGCTGCATTCAGTATTACAGTGACTAGAACTTGTAAATACTTATTTTACAAGTAGGGATTCACTACATAACAGAAAAGTGTCCTGTAGCAAATTTCTCTGTACAGTTACCTTAAATGGGAGAACTGTCAGGAGAGCTTCCCAAAAAGCTGTAAAGCAAGATACAGAACTGAGAATGCTTTTCTTAAAGATAAAAAACCCACAACCCATTTCTCATTTAAATATATTTTTGCCTAGAGTTTTACTTGTATTCTATAGTTCAAAAATTCCAGAGAACATATTTTATCCCCTCAGTGCAAGTTTTATATTGTAAACTTAAAGCATACCAGTAATCTGACTAGCAATAAAAGAAAATCCATTTGATCAAGTAACACCAGTAAGCAAAACAAAGCAAAGAATAAATAATTGTGACACAGGGAAAAACAATAGGTCTTAATAAAAACATTAAAAAAAAAAATCAGCATGTGAAACCAGGTTGCGTCTTTCCTCTACTACACCATTTTAGAGTCAATTACAGCTGATTAAATTTACCTTTGGTTTTTGAAGGCAGAATTTTGAGCAAATCACGTGCAAGGGTCCAAAAGGATTGATGTCCACTCTGGCCCTATCTATTTCCTGCCAATCCATGGCCCTGATGTGAACTATTTCCCATGTTTTGGGGTATAAAGAGACAGAAGCCAATCTGTGAACAAACATGTGACATCAAAGCAACATCAACACTCTGAGGGAGACCCCACAGTTATCTTCTAAATTATTCTGACGGTTTCTTTTTCCTTCATGTAACTAGACCTGCAGGGACATAGAAAATATGTATTTCTAAGGAGAATTCAATCACTTTAAAAATTTCTGTTTAATTTGATTTATAACCAGTTTGGAAGTACTTACATTTCAGTGAATGCATTTGGGCTTAAACCTAAACTTGCAGAAGTTTTACATATACACACTTTTCCTCTGACAGGTTTAGCATGTCTGACTGCTGTCAGACATGCTAAACCTGTAGATCTGTTGATCAAAAGCTTGGTCATTTATTTCTGGGAAAGGATGGAAACGTTGAGAAAAATGTGATATAGAAAAAATGCAGCTTGCCCATTCTTGTGGCAGACTGATTCAGAGAAAGCCCTGTGAGGGGAATCTTGCAGAGATCCCCATCTCCAGCGCAGCCATCTGTGCTTCTTTTTACTTACAGCTATTTCTGTTTCACTCACTGTAGTAGAGTCTCTGAGCCCATTATTTTATCAATAGCAACAGCCTTAAATTTTAAATTTTGGCTTAAATTTTCCCAACACACAGACCATAATTTCAGAAGGTAATTGTCTAATGAACACTTTCCTTATCTGTGAGCAATAACATTCCTGTGACAACTGTAGAAATTGTTTACAGGGATCAAGCATGTTAACCAAGCTAAGATGTAATTGAGCTATAATAAGTGTTTCATCCTTACTGAACAAGTTAGTCATACTGTCTGATTCTGTGCATTGTTTAATCTCTCACTCCCATCTGCTCTACTTCCTACTCTTTCCTTGCTCCCCATATCCTGAATGTTCACCATCTAATCTCTGTTTCCCGTCACTTTCTCAACATTTTTTTTTCTTTTTGCTTTCTCTTTGGTTCCAGCAGTGGAATAAAAATACCATAAATTTTTCCTCCTATTAATCCTCCTTTCTTCTGTGTTATCCCAGAGTTTCTAAGAAATAAACTCCCTGAATATACTGGGGGGGGGGGGGGGGGTGGGGGGGGGGGGGG
>VXBZ01004718.1:789691-804253 GCA_013399135.1 Heliornis fulica | reverse complement strand
AAAAAAAAAAAAAAACAGAAAAGATGCCATGCAAGCCTGTTGCAGGGGATTACTAAGCAACAGACAGAGCACCAAAACAACTGCAGAGAGAATGATGAAGAATGTCCTGATGCATGCTCAGCCCAGCTGTGTGGTGCATATAGAGCAAGCCTGATGCATTTTCATCATTTACACATTCTTCACGCTGGTTCTGCAAACACTAGCCTCAGGGCCTGCCCCTGTGAGTTCAAGCCTTAAGAAGCACACCTGCTGTGAACACCAAGCTTGAAAAAAAATAGTAAAAGAAGTATCAAATATATATTATGGGCAATTAAAAAAATAGTATTATTACAGTAGCTAGTATGTATAGATCAATAGCCACGGAATGCTTGTATTGAACAGTTAGAAAGGCTGCATTTATGACTACAGATGTCTTTGTAACAACTAGTTACAAAGTTACTAGTAACAAAGTTCTATTCAAATGTTATGTTCCAATTTAAAATGTTGCTCTTTCTGTCTAATTCACTTGTATGTGAGTAGCCAGGGAACAATAAATTGTTAATCACTTTCATAGAATCATAGAATCGTGGAATCATCAAGGTTGGAAAAGACCTTCAAGATGATCACGTTGAACAGTTAGCGCTATACCACCAAACCACTCCCGAAGTACCTCATCTACCCATTTTTCAAACACTCCCAAGGACAGTGGCTCCAGCTCCTCCCTGAACAGCCAATGCTTCACCACTCTTTTGGTGAAAAGAAGTTTCCAAATATCCAGTCTGAACCTTCCCTGATACAACTTGAGAACATTTCCTCTTGTCCTACCAGAAGTCACTAGGGAGAAGCGGCCAACACCCACCTCACTATCACCTCCTTTCAAGTAGCTGTAGAGCACAAATAGGTCTCCCCTCTGTCTCCTCTCCAGGTTGAATAGCGTCTCTTCATAAGACTAGTTCTCTAGAGCCCTAATCAGCCTATTTGCCCTTCACCCTTCATTCAAAGACAAGTGCTTTTCCATAGCCACTGTCTACCAGGTGATTTGTAACCATACCCACACATTTTCAACACAGCATGTTATCATGTTAGAGGACTTTCTTATCTATGAATGTATTTTATGGTAGTATGTATTCTACGGGACTTACTTGACAGCAATTTGTCCTCAGTTACATCTAGACCACTTCAGTCAAAGAATCTCCAGCTAATTAAAGAATCTCATTTAGGTATCTGTGATTGCTGCCAACATTATTAAGAAAATCTAAAGCATTATATTTAACTTGACTTCTACAGTACAGTTTTTCCTGAGACACTCTTTCTTTTTTCCTTTGGGTACTTCTGTGGATGCTAATCACAAAATTTCCTACTTTTCTTCTTGTCATCTTGCTTTGAGATCTGGTTGATTTGCTTTCGAGGCCTCTGTATCCATAGCAAAGTCAGTTGGTAAGGACAAGGATATGGCTACAGAAAAGATATATTGCGTGGCATCAGCCATACAATGTCTCATAAGACAGCTGTGAGAACTACCACACATATTGCTGTTGTGTGCAATAGAGGGGTGAATCCACAGATGCATTCATCAAGTAAGTTCAGTACTATATAGAAAAACTTGCATATTTAAAACCCATTATATGTACATCTCTTGGTGTTAGGTATGCAAGACAGAAACTACTGTATCTCTGGTTTACCGATGAAAAAAATCCATTATTCAGTAGCAGAAACAAAATTTCCTGTGGAAAGAGAAGACAAAGTATGACAAATAAAATGAGCAGATTTGGTTTTATAAATGTGAATTATATTTTTCCAGAGAAACAATTAGACTCTCACCCCTATGTAACACATATAATTTAACATACTTATTCTTGTCACATATCAATAGATTACATTTGTCTACTCTGTTTTTTCTGTAAAGAAATGGTGAGGTTTATCTATTTATGACTACAGAGTTGGAAATCTCACCATTGGAGTTCACTCTGGTGGGAGCATCAACTCTTGGGAGAATTATCTACGAATGAGATAACTCTACAAGAACTCTAGAGAGACAGGTATTCCTACTGAAGGAGTCTGTCAGCATCTTTTGTCAAATAAAAGAAACTGAGTTGTGCTAAGTCATATTTACATAAGTGTTTCATGAGACCTCACCTGGAATATTGTGTCCAGTTCTGGAGCCTTCAGCACAAAGGCATGGACCTGCAGGAGCACGTCCAGAGGACGAACAAAAAATGATCCAAGGGCTGGAGCACCTCTCCTATGAGGACAGGCTGAGAGAGTTTGGCTTCTTCAGCTTGGAGAAGAGAAAGCTCCAGTGAACGTAATAGTGGTCTTCCAGTACCTGAAAGGTACCTATAAGAAAGCTGGGGAAGAACTGTTCACAAAGACATGTAGTGATAGGATGAGGGTTAATGGTTTTAAACTAGAAACGGGGAGTCTTAGGTTGGATATTATGAACAAATTCCTCAGTATGAGGGTGGTAGATCACTGGAACAAGCTTTCCAGAGAGGTGGTGGAGGTCCCATCCCTGGAGATACTCAAGGTCAGGCTTGATGGGGCTTTAAGCAACATGATCTAGTGAAAATGTCCCTGCTTATGACACGGGTGTCATCTAGTCCAACCCTCTTTCAATCAGGAGCCTACATGATGGTCATAGAGAGAACAGATGAGGCCACCCTACAGTAGTTGAGCAATGTCCTCCTGCCGTGGATATTCAACAGAGAAAGAGATCTCACCAGCAGTAAAGATGAGAAGCAAGAGTACCTTACCTCAACAGATATATTATTGTCAAGGTAGATAACAGGTGATACCCTTGCCTAATGTCAATTTTTATTAATCTTTTTTAAAGCTGCTTTTATTTTACTATTTATTTTATTTTAAAATCTATGTTAGTATTAATTATTTTCTTCCCAGATAATTTTAGCTTTTAGAATGTATGGTCAGTTTCTTGTAGATAAAGAAATAGTTTGACTCCTGAAAAAATAAAATCTACTCTATATTCCTACTGTTACTGGTAAAGATTAGGGCTGCTATTATTGATTTTTTTCTAGTGTGGACTTAGGGAAACAGACTTTTCATTGAACAGCATCTGGATGTATTGTTGAAATGTTTAAATGTTCTTTTTTTTTCTCTTAATTTGTTTAGTGTTACCTTCAGGCTTTAGTTCTTGTTAAGAATTTCTCCGACAGTTTAAAGAACCTCTTGACACTTTATATTGTCTACTTTTGTAGGAATTTATAAAGAAGCATGCTGCTTCTCTTCAACAGGTAATACATGTATTTCACACCCGGGATTATCATCTAGGTTGAGGGCAGATTTCACAGTCATTTGCAATTTAAATTATACAGGATGCTGTTACAGAGACTCCATCTACCATAATTAGATGAGAAAGCTCAAGGCTGCTGCAGAGATCCAGGTCCTGTTCTACATATATTTACTGCCGCAATAAAGATGGGCTTAAGATTTCCTTCTTTCAGAAACTTGATACTGCCTTTTCCCTATCTACCATTCTTTCAGTCATGACATCAGTACTGCTTTTCGTGGTAGTGAAATATAACTGGAGTCAACTGAATAACTTTGGTTAAAAAAAAATAAGAGATTAGGACAGATATAAAAATGAGTTACTGAAAGGAGGCAAATCTCTTTAAGTTAAATTCCCAAAGTAATACTATGTTGGGTGACACCTCAAGATCTAAAATCCAGTGGTACTGCAGATTCCAGAGTCATATTGCCACTTGAAAATTCAAATTTTCTTCTGAGGAATATTTAGAAATAAAGGTATAAATAAGAGAAAAGTACATTATTACAAATTGTATTACAAGCTATTGTGGTGGGTTGATCTTGGCTGACTGCCAGATACTCCCCCAGCTGCCATCTTATTTTCTTTTGTCAACAGGATGTGGGTAGAAAATAAGATTTAAAAGCTGAGATAAGGACAGGGAGTTCATTCAAGGACCATCACAGACCAAACAAACTCAATTTATTTCCAAAGGGTTAAATGCTGAGAAACAGAGATAAAACTTAAAACACCTTTCTCCTCCCTCTTCCCCTCCTCCTCTTCCCTTTATTTCCAGACTCCTTCCTTCCATTTTTTGAGGCTCAACCTTGCTGCTTCCTTCATGACTCCTCTACCTTCCTTGCCTATAAGCAGCAGAGGAGGATGAAAAGTGGGGTCAGTTCGTAACAGTTCCTCTCTGCTGCTCTTCATGCTTTGTCCCCACTCCTACATGGCCCCTCCATGGGCTGCAGTTCCTTTAAGAAATCTTACCCTGTCTGGTATGGGGGCTGCAATCTAGGTATCTGCTCCAACATGGTCCTTTTTTATGAGTTTTAGGGGGTCAACCTGGGTCACCATGTTCCCCTCCAAGGTCTGAGGGGAATCTGCACCAGTGCCTAGATCACCTTCTCCCCCTATTTCTTCTCTCATTTTGATGTCTGCAGGGATATTTGTCACACCTTTTTACTCACTTCTCGCATTGCTGTGCAACATTTTGCCTTTTTAAAATGTTTTCCCTGAGGTTGCACCACCTTGGCTGCAGGGGCTCAGCCATATCCTGTGGTAGGTTGGTTGGAGCCAGCTAGAACCAGCTGTCCAGCATGGGGCAGCTTCGACCTCTCCTCACAGAGGACACTGCAGTCCCTGATGCCAGCACTTAGCCACCAACACACAGTACGGCTATCTGTAAGCTAGTAGAGCAAAACCAAAGCCCAAAACAAACTGAAAAAAAAATCAAAGAAAAAGAAAAAAATATTGGTTTTGTTTCTATAGAAAATTGATGCTAAGCACTATATTGTCAAAATACTTAAAATCATGAACTCAGCATATGTCTTTATTCTTTCAGCCAATCTTGTCACTAATGCCATCCATGCTGTCTCTTAAGCAGTGCTAATATACCACTGATTCCTCATAAAAAAAAGATTCCTTTCCTCATCACAAACTTTAATGAGATTCATGCACAATTGTCATCCCTGTCCCATGTAATTCTGACCTGTGTTAGTTGGCAGGTATGGACCCCAGAGAGACACTGCGTGAGCTGTCCTCGGTAACAATCATCAGTAAGTTTAATAACTCTGGCTATTTCAAGTAAATTCTGCCTCTTGGTTGCAATAGGCACAGTTATTTCAATGCAATAACAAGGCCAAAGGAATAAGGACTATGGCAGTTCCTCTGGACTTTGTAAAACAAGTTGTGTATTAATTATTTACAGTAGTATACATTTAACCTCTTTCCATTATTAAGTTACAGACATTGTAATTCTTCAAATCACCTGGGATAAGTTGTAGATTTTATATAAAGTACCACAGGATAGTTGGCTGCCACCTATCATTTTGATTTACCCTGTTCGCTAGACTTAGCTTTGCAAAACTATATTCTTCCTCAGATTTTTAATGTGTTTTGCATTTCCAATTTCTTCTACCATAAAAACATATTTTGCGTTACACAGCTCTTACTTTCACCTTCATGGATTAATTAGGTTGTGTTTCTTCTGTGTTCCCAGACAAGTGCCAGTGAAGTAATTTCGACGCAAACACAGTTGTTAAGAGTGCTTGGTATTTTCCCCAAGTGCAGCTAAAAAGAAAAAGACACAGAGGGCCTTAACGGAGATGAAGCATTTTAAGGATAATGAAGGGAGAAAACTGGTGTTAGAAATTTACTATTGATTATGCCAGTAAAGAGTTGTGTCAGACACTGAATTAAGCAAACAGCATAAAATAAGACTTCCTGTGCTGTAAAATAAATCAAGTCATAAGGAAAATACCAAGACTGAAACAAAGATGATGACACATAAGGAATTGATTCTAATCTACTCCAATATTCACCACAACCAACATAAAAGAAGCCACTGCCTGGCACATATTTGCACTTGAGATGTGAGAGTTGGCCAATTTAATACACTGGGACTATTAGAGCTGGGTGGAATTTGTCAGTGAATTTTCAGAAAGCCCTGTAATGTCAAAACTGTAGTTCCATTCGAATGATTATTTAATTATCCATACAGAAAGGAACAAGCTAGTATAAATGAACAGGGGATAGTGACCCCAAAATAGCTAATAAAAATCTGGCTAAACTGATCACTGGTCTGTGGAAAAAATGCAGAAAAAAAAAAATGGCTTTAACTGGAATTTCTCACGTTGCAGGTAAATGCCCAGATATTTTGATTATTGGACATTTTAAAGTGAATCTCTATTTCATCATAAAATCTAGCCTGCACTGGAAAACTTTCATGAATTGACATTTCTTAATAAAAGACTCACTGCAAAGCTCCTAATGCATTTTTTTCTTTAAAGCATTAAGCAAAAACACATGAGTTGTAGCAACAAGGACTATTCATAAAAATACACCAGTTGTTTGTGGAATGCCTCACCATTTACAGCCCTATCTTGGGTTTCAGATTCCTACTCTACTTCATATATTATCAGCAGCAAGTTTCTCAGAAAAGCTCTTAAGAAGTATTTACGTGCCTGACTCCTAAATCCAACCTTCCTAGATCCATTTAATATACTATTCAGAGCTTCTCAGGACAGCTTCAAGACCAAAATAACCTCATGTTTTTTACTGCCTGTGCCAGAACACCCTCCAGGATGGTTTTAGTTAATTTCCTGTGCAAGTTCTTACTTAGCTGCTACCCATGAGAATAAGTACACCATAACCAAACCTCACCATGTTTAACAGGGAATGACAATACTCCCCCAACCTTCAGAAATGATGTCATAATAAATGTTTTGAAATTGTTCACTCCTTAGCGCATACTAGTAATTTATACATCCCATAATCAGCAGATGGGTTTATCTCCGTTATAGAAAAGAGTAGAACCAGTGAAAATGGTCTGTTTCAGAGAAGCTTCAGAGGGTCACAGGGGTGCAAATGGCCTGAGAGCTGTTGCAGGGAGGGCAATAATGCAGACTGGGTTCTTCAAGTTCCAGCAGCTGCTGCAAGTCAGGGTCTTGGAAGAATTGCATCAGGTGGATTGTCCTCAATTTTGGGGGTATTGTAAGACCGCTCAGAGGAAAGTGTGGCCTGGAACGATTATGCCTAATGCTAAGCCAGAGAAATCCTCTCTTCACACCACTGCACTGAAGTGTCCTTAGGGGCTGCATTAAGAACTGACTGTGGCTGGGTAATTTATAGATGCAGTTTGGTATGACCTTAATACCAACGGAGAACTAAAATATGCAATCTAATTTCATTTTGAATCTTGTAGCAGACTTTGCTGTAGACAAAGAAGTGTAGTATTTAGCCGGCAAATGAAGCCTAAACCTGTGGAAAATCAAGTCAGTGAATTTCTTAATGACATTTTCCACTTCCCCAGTGACCTTTATCTGATGGTCTAAAAGCACTTTACAAAAACATACATTTGTTACAACCAAAACTAGTTGGAAGATTATGCTATTTTGTTTCTTTCCCTGTGGAAAATGTTGAGTTCTTTCTGAAAAATTAAAAACTGAAAAGGTTCCTGACAGCAATTTTTTTTTTTACTTTAAAACTTCATATTCAAAAATGCTGCTGTACATTTTGGTGGGAATCATATCCGTAATACCTTATTCTGTGGTTCTCTTGTGTGAAGTGTCCTTCGTGCTTTGGTGGTAAAACTATATCTTCTGTTAGGGTCCAAGTCCATCCCTTCTTCAGCATGGTCTCAGAGGCTCTTATGAATCTCTGACTACACCAATTAAGAACAGAAGTGATAAACCAGGTGTAGAGGCACTATTTCAGAGTCACAACCAATTTTCACTTTGTCACAAGCATAACTTCCTGACAGTTACTGAAGTTATTAGAAAAATTCCTTAATAGTTTCATAGTGGGAGATCAGTAGTGGTGATACATATGATTATAGTGATTCACCCTAAATATCCCCAGAGAATCTGGGAACCAACCATCAGAAAACAGTTTCTATAAAACACGCTATGTGTGTTTCTCTGTTAAAGATTGTAACACCTCATCCCATAGCTCTGAGAGACTGTGATGCAATGACTGCGATAAACTACCATTTTATGTCACCAAGATCTGCCAACCTACTGTCTCACTTGTACCACTTTCCTACTTACAGATATAGTCTGGCCTATGTCTACACAGAGCATTTTTCCAAGATCACAGAAGCTCAGTAGGGAAGCTAGAAATAGCCTCCTGTACACTTAAACATCAGATACACACATCTTTATAACTCCATTATGCACATTTTAAGATTGCTAGTGTGTTTGGTGCAATCAGATGAAATAAAATAGAAAAATAACAACAAAGGGATGATGGAAAGCACTGATGAATAAATCACAGTACAGAATTGAACGTAACAGGAATATTCCAGTTGGAAGGCACTTAGAACAATCACGTGGTCCAACTGCTCTACCAATTCAGGGCTGACCAAAAGCTAAATAAAGCATATTATTAAGGGCATTGTCCAAATACCTTTTAAAACACTTACAGGCTTGAGGCATTGACCACCTCTCCAGAAGGAGTTTGGAGTGTTTGACCACCCTCTTAGAATCATTAGAATGATTACTAATGTCCTGTCTAAACTTCCCCTGATGCAGCTTTAAACCATTCCCTTCCATTTTATCACTGGATACCAGGGAGGAGAGCTCGGCACCTTACCTCTCCACTTCCCATCCCTGGGGCAATGAGGTCATCCCTCAGCCTCCTCCTTTCTCCAGACTAGCCAAGGCCAAAGCCCTTAGTCACTGCACACAAGAACATTCCTTCTGGCATTTCAACAGCTTTGCTTCTCTCCTCTGGGCACATAAAAGGCCTTTCTTAAATTGTGGGGCCCAGAACTGCACACAGTACTGAAACTGTGTGCTCTGCCATTGCCAAAATTATCCAACCAATAAACTAGCCTATGAAAGGAAAGCTTGAAGAACTCAGGACAAAAGTTATTCAAAGACAGCAGAAAGACCAGTATAAGGTATTAAAAGAATGATGATAACTCAAGAAATTACACAAGATACTAATAAACACAATTTGCTAGGAATAGTAAAGATGTGAAAATTGAAGAAGGGGTTAGGATAAATAACAAAGTTTTCTCTTTTTTCCAGAACATATTGAACAAGAGGTCATTGGAAGAGACAGCAGAAATTCTAAGAGCTGGCCTAGGTAATTTACTGACTGAAGAGACAGACATAACTAAAGCACAATCAAATGAATTCTTTGCCTCTGTGTTCACACAGAAGGTTTGGGGACAGATGTCAGGAACAGACACAAATTTCCCAGGAGAGAAAGAAAAAATATCGAAGGAGGTAAAATTCAGCCAGAACAGGTGATCAAGGAATTAGAACATCTGAAGCTTAACAGAACTCCAAGACCTGGAAATATCCCCTTGAGGTTTCTAAAAAGAGTTGCAAAAAAGGGATGGGAGAAACATTTCCAGATGGAGCCAAAACCTTTTTGAAAACAAGGACAACATGACTAGACTATATGAACAAATACAATTTGGACTAAATAAGGATAAAACCTGCTTCATTCTGCTCCAGTGAGTGTGGAAAGTGCAATCACAGCTGAATCAGAATGGCAATCCCACAGCATAAACTCTGTGAAGCCACTGTGGAAGGGAATTTATCTACTCAGACTGCAAAGGTTTTTTTTTCTTTTTTAGGGGTTTTTGTTTCATGCATCATATGTTTCTAGTCAGTATGTCTTACTGAGTGTAGAATTCATCTGACTAAAGGTGGATTTCCTTTCTTATTAGGGCTAGTAAGAAAAGGGCTAGTTTCTTACTTTTCAGAAAGCCTTTTGTTCCAGCAAGAAGGCAGAGAGAGTTAATCAGACTGTGCTTTAGCTGTATTTGTCTCTTCAATCAGTAAATTGCATCTTAGCTTGGTTCTCTGTCTGAAATAGTAAAAAAAAAAAAAAAAGCAGGCACTTTCAAGGCTCAAGTCTGGTCAGCCTGAAGCAGACAGATAAAACTATCCAGTTAAAGCACACATGAAAATATACCTGTGTTTCTCCTTTGCCACTGAAGAATTTTTCAGATAGTAGCTCGCATGTACATATTCACATTGCAAATGTCTGAAGGTGGGTAAGGTGATTCCTACTGCAAATATTTTAGATCTATGAAGTGCTTCAAGACCAGAAGTTAATTTAGCCAAAAAGCTATTCCTTTTTTTTCTTAAACCTTGCTGATTTAGTGGTTCACCCTACTGTATCCAGGACAGGAAAAAGATCCCAAATCTCATACTTAGAAGTGACACTCATAGGTAAGAAAATATTTTTCTAGGCAAGTTACTTCTCATCACAGATCAGAAGTGTTAGAAGGGAAGCCAGCGACTATGACTATCGCAGTCTCTTTGTGCCTATCTGGTAATATGTCTGGGTGCTGGTCATTATCTATGGTACTAAGTTTCAGAACATTCTCTAGCATGAGTTTGGTCTTCTCCATCTAGCACTTTTCCTGAACAATTCAGAAGTCATTTACCTACAATGTCTACCAATCCACCTGAACTCTGTTTATGAGTACATATAGCCAGAAAAATCAGAAATTAGGCTGCATTATGAAAAACTACACTTAAATAAGCAATGCCAATAGTCTTCACCTATGCCTCCATCCAAATGAAATAACATGTCTGGTTCTTATTTTATTTGAGCTAGCAATAGTGGCCTCTTTAGAATGCAACAATGAGAATGTACCCTTCTATTATGCAGCACAAGCTGGCATCTGTTGTGCTTGCAGACTCCAAAAGGGTCACTGTGATTGGGTCACTCCAAAGGGCATATTCAATGACAAGAATAAAGGCAAAATCCAGATTATAGTGGACAAAGTTGAGAGAGTGAAGATAAAGCAGTGGGAGTTGGCAGCCAGTGTCTCTTCCCCTCCCACCCCCCACAGTTTCTTTTCTTATATTCTCTGTGTTATGTATTCACCCTGCTGGCTTTTCACTTCAGCCACTCTATAAAAGGCTCTACATTGTCCATCTTCTCTATGAAAGTGAGTGGAAAAGAATTTCCACGCTCCATAGTTCACACTGCTTCCCTTCTGTGTGTGCCCCAAACAAAGATCAGTGTACCACAGAATCTGCATAATTATGTCCTCTTTGATGGTAGGTTAGAGAGACAAGGCAAGTTTTCATTGTCTCAGAGGAGCAGCCCGAATGCAATGCATCACAAGTATGGAAACAACTACAGGCTGTGTATGTATTTTTTATGTACACATACAAGAAATTATGCAAATGAAATTTTACCTGATGCCACCAAAGAGAAAAAACATTGGAGAAAAAAAATTACAGTCATTTTTTCATAAAAACATACACTCCCATTCTCTGTGTTTCAAAATTAAAAAAAAAAAAACAAACCTGTAGTTTTTCTTTTTGTGAAAGTTCCTCCTTTATTTCCTATATTTTGATCTTTTTTTCTCTGGCAGATACAGAATTAGAAAAGAAACAAATATAGAGGGAAAACTATTGTTCTTCCTCAGTAGCTTTTTTTTTTTTCTTCAAAAAATACTGCTAAAGGAAGGGTTTCACTCTATGTTGTCACAATAAAATACCATAAAAGCTCAGAAGCAGGATATTCATATTGATAGGAAAGGTACTAGGGCTAAGAAGTGCATCTCTATGCAATCTTGAAAGCACCATTTTCATGTAGTTGCCAGCGTTTACCTACGAAAAAGTAGGTTTGTTGAATTACCTTCAAATAGAAGCTGAAAGGTAAATACTTACCCTAAGTATAGTCAGGCTTGTAAGGCAGAAAAATGATGCAATAGATGAGAGTTTAAAATACTCAGTTTCCTTCAAGATCATTGTTCAAGTGCTTGCAGTGTCAAGTCATCCATCATCTCTCTCAAGTATAGCTGAGTTTCATGTAGCATGGGGCTACAGGACTATGATGTCAAACCCTAACAGCTCCTGCATGAACATCAGGGACATAAAGGGATCTCAATCAGAACACTTTCATTTAGCTAAAATTTGCCATCCTACCCACTTGTGTGATAGATTAAACGTAATTCCTTCTTTAGCTAGGAACCTTCCTTCCTCCTTCGCATGTTTAGGAAAGTTTTATGGATTCTATAACTGCAGGGAGTTCAAATAAAATATTATTGAAAGCCTCCTTCATAATTCTTTTCCCCTCCATCTCTTCTCATAAAGCAAAAGTATTATGATAACTGAAATCCTGCCCTCAAAGTCAAAAAAACAAGTCCTTGTTGACATCACAGGGGGATGTTTTTGTCCTTTGACGATACAAAACTGTCTGAGAATCATAACATTTCTTTCATCTTTCTTCTTTCTTCAAAAATAGATACTAATAAACATTTCTTAGCATTAACTTATAGAATGATTTCATGTCACTTATTGCAAGCTTTACTTGGTAGTGCTAGTGTGTTGATCTTTTTTCTAGCTGTTGCAGCTATTCAGAATCTTGGTTGGCTACTAGGCATCCAAGAGGAAACGTTTCTGGTAAATGTAATAAATAAAGGTACAAAGCTGTGAGAGTGTCCTAACATTAGTCTTGAGGAATGTAGACCAGCAAAAAAACACTAGGAAAAAAAACCCGAAAACCAATAGAAAGGTCTCGCCTTTCTTCAGACATCCAAGTGAGCAGTATTTTGAAGAGAAAGTACATAACTCAGAAAAGTCACTGTGACAGTCCCGTGGCTCTTTCAAGTGAAGGAATGATATAATATACCTTATTTTGCCGCAGATTTTTAAAAATCCAAAGGCCTTTTCCTGTTTTCTGTCACTTGTAGAGTCATGTTTAAACACTTAGAGTAAATGCTTGATGAATTTTTTTTTTGTAGTCACAGTCTGCCATCAGTTCATATATTTTCAGTAAAGTACACTGGAGATAGGAAACTGCATAAACTATTACAAACAAGTTTGCTGATGTCTGATAGTGACTCTGCTTTCTCTTGCCTCACAATATTATTTTTGGGCTCTCGTTTCATCTTTAATTGTTACAATAAATCAAGGACTTCATACAGCAAGTTAGGTCACATAATTACCAATTTTACCTCCTTATTTTTTCCTTTTATCATTTTGGTTGTAGATGATATTTTTCTCCAAAAATCACACATTTGTTAAAACATTAGGGTTTAAAATGACACTGAAACTGATGCTATACCACTGAGCAATCTGTTGGAGTGAGACTCAGATTAGTTATTAGCTTCAGCAGAAAAGTGTCTTGAAAAGCATTTTACAAAAGTAAGTTAAGAACTTCTCTATTTTGAATATTTAGACACTTGTGGGAAAAAAATAAATTTAAAAGTTACTTAGATGTCTACTTTCTTAAGCCTCAAGTGGAGTCGAAAAATGATTACTGCTGAACTACCTTTGAGACTTAGTGCAAAAGTTTTTATGAAAATTAGTGGACAGAAGGACCATAAAAATATTTCTCTCTGGCTTTTTATGATGATTTACATCCAAATTAATTTATCATGTTAACTGCATCTTTCCTTTCATAATATATCTTAAAATCTTAAAACACTGTATTATCTGAAACTTGAACTATTTATCAGAGATCCTACCAACTGTGCTCCTGTAGATGAGGGTATATAATCTTTAGTTTCTTTTGCAGCACTCTTATGGAAGAAAGATATATTTTACATTTCACACAAGGGAAACTAAAGCAATGAGAATCTAATGAATAGACCAAAAATATAACTCAGCCATTTAAGTTGGAATACACACATAATTTAGAAACAAAAATCCCCAAATTGTTATCCTTAAGAGTCCCATTCAACGACATTTAAAAATTTGCAAATTCCAACAATATTTTATTTTGTGTCCTTAAATAATTTCCCTAGGTAACTGAGGGTAGATTGTAGCACAGGTACTTTAGGCGCCTGAACTCTTAACAGTTTTCAGCAACTCAGCACCTAGCTGTTAAACATAGCTATTTAGAGATACCAACCACTCTTTTGCTTAAATTCCCAGTGGGATTTGATGACACAAACACTCACAGAGCATGCCAAATGCTAGTATTAAAATTCTAGCATAAAGAACAGAGCTTGAAAAAACCCCACATTGCTCAAAGACCAGAAGATTATTTTAAATACTGGGAATTTGGATGTCTTTGGTTTTTTGATGTCTAATTCACAAAAAAAAAAAAGTATCCAAACCCTAACAAAGTGATTTCAGTCAGGTGGAGTGCAATCTTTCTAGCCTCTTGCTTGTCTACTACGGTGCATATCAAAATAACGAACAGATGGGAGGATTTGCCATCTGATCCATTACAAAGACATGATCACTTGCCTGTGTACTAGGGTCCTCAGCTTCAGTTGCATTTATGCCCACAGATAACTGCAATCATCTTTCAGAGAGGTTCTGAATCATGAACCCCAGTGACACATGTTTCTCTGATCGAGAGAGGCGAGATGTCAGACATTCCTGTCTTTTCAGTGCATCCCAGGGAGTAACTAGTTCATCCAGCTCATTCATTCTGGATGTTACACCTTTCATTTTTACAAACCTAACAATTTAAATGCTACAACAAGTTTTTGGGTGAGAATTAATTAATTATATATATATATATATAAATTTGGAGTTATGTAGATAAAGCACGGAGATATAACAATATGTTAGGAGTTGGAAAGGACCTTAAAAGATCATCCCCCCTGCCTGAGCAGGATCATCTAGATTAGGTCACACAGAAACACATCCAGATTGGTCTTGAAT
>VXBZ01004718.1:767226-779988 GCA_013399135.1 Heliornis fulica | reverse complement strand
GTAGGTCACAGATTCGTCCATATCGCTCCACCTGCTCCATGGTGGGCTTCTGTCTGACCCAGGTTCCTCTCCATGGGCTGCAAGTGGGGTCTCTTCATCCTCCATGGGCTGCAGGGGCACACCCACTTCACCATGGTATTCTCCGCAGGCTGCAAGGAATCACTGACCTTGGTTTCTACAAAGTTTCTTACATCTCACTCCCTTCTCTGGTGGCAAAACGCAGCTATTTGGGTTCTTCTCTCTCTAAAATGTGATTCTCAGAGGTGCTGTGACCAGCACTGACTGGCCCAGCCAGCCTTGTCAGCAACAGGGTTTGTGAGTTTGGCCTTGGGAGTACAGCTGGTATTTGATTGTTGGACCCTCAAGAAATTTCTATCTGCTTCTTAAAGAAGCCATCCTGCAAAACCACCACAGTTATGAAAAAGAGAGAATAAAGTTTCCCCATTCATTTAATCTGTATTTTTAAATTATTTTAGCAGATTTTTCCTTTTGGGTGGGGAGGGAGGTGTGGTGTTTTGTGTCTATTTTACTGGTTTTCTTAATTTCCTAAATAATCCTTCCTGGATAGTCATCAGTTTACAATTACTGTGGATGACATTTTTCACATGTTCTTTTAGAGGGGCATTTATAAAACCTAGTTTTCAAAATCTAAGTGAGATATTCTACAACAGGTATCTCCAGAGGCTGAACTTTTCTCTGATCTGAACTCTCTCAAGGCGGTTGCTTGCTATCTTGAGATAGCATAACATAACAATTAAAGAAAATCAGATAAAGTCAGAGGATCAGTTTCCCATCACTTTTTTTGACCCTGAAGAGTTTGGGAACCAGATCTTTTTCTACGCTCTCAGTACTGCAGTTCTCCTTTTAAGATGTTCTTCTGAGACTCAGTAATGCAGCTGTGCTGGAGCTTTCAGCTCCTGCAGAATGTGCAGTTTCAGAGTTTCTTCCAGGGACTGGTGGGTATGCTTGTATATAGTTTACATCCCTGATGACTTGCAGCTGTTAAAGATAAATGTTTCATAAAAATAAACTTTAAAAAAAATAGTCATCTATACTTCTTACATCATTAAAGGAAAGCAATGGTGGTCAGGTTTCTTCTGAATCCATGTCCATCATTACTAATGAGCACTTTTAACAGACAGATCAAAGACTTCCATGAGGTAGAGATAGAGCACACATTCCTTAAAATCTCAGGAATAGAACCCCTTTGATAAGTTTTGTCATAGCTGGTCAAGGCAAGGAGAAACACATGCTGTCAATATTGCTTAAGAAGAGTAACCTGACAGCATGGCTACTGCAGGTGGCACTAGACATAAGACTAATTATTCACAAGGTGAAATAGAGCACAGTAGCTTGAAAGAATATAACACAACCCTTAACAAATACGGTTTTCAAACTCTGAAGCTGTTTGTTCTGCAAATTGTGTACCTTCTGGTTTCTGCGAAGCATCTTGTCCTCACAATACTTTTACTTTTTACCAGCCTGGATTAAAAAATATTATGTTCTTGAATTTCCAGTGTAGAGTATCTTCTTACATCTTAGTTCAAGCATTTGGAATTAACGCACCTCCATTCATAGACACACACTAATTAATTAGTTTCAGGGACCCAAAGAGCATTGCACATATTCTAGAGGATTCAGCTGTGATGGTTTGTTGCTGGCTGGAGGCCAGGTGCCCACCAAAGCTGTTCTATCACTGCTTTCCTCAGCTGGGCAGGGGAGAGAAAATATAGCAAAAGGCTTATGGATTGAGAGAAAGTCACTGAGACATCATTCAGCAGTTACCCTCATGGGCAAAACAGACTCTAGTTGGGAAAATTAATTTAATTTATTACCAATTAAATCAGAGTAGGATAATGACAACCCAAATGTTAAAACACCTTTCTTCCACCTCTCCCTTCTTCCTGAGCTCAACTTCACTGCCAATTTTTTCTACCCTCTTGCCCCAAACAGCATAGGAGGATGTGAAATAGGGTTATATTCAGTTCATCATGAGTTGTCTCAGGTATTATTTCCTTCTCAGGGGGACTCCTCAAATTCTTCTCCTGCTTCAGCATGGGGTTCCTGTCATGGGACTCCATGAACTTGTCCACTGTGAGTCCTTCCCACAGGGGCTTCAGTTCTTCACACACTGTTCCAGCAGGGGTCCTTTCCACAGGATAAAATTCTTCAGGAGCAGACTCCTCTAGAATGGGCTCCCTATGGGGTCACAAGTCCTGCCAGCAAACCTGCTCCATTTGGACTTCCCATGGGGTGACAGTCTCCTTTGTATGTGTCCAACTGCTCAAGCATGAGGTACTTTATGGGCTGCAGGTAGCTATCTGCTAACCATTAACCTACATAGGCTGCAGGGGGACAGCCTGCCTCACCATGGTCTTCTCCACAGGCTGTATGGTAATTTCTGCTCTGGTACCTGGAGCACCTCCTCTTCCTCTGTCTTCACTGTCTACAGAGTTCCTCTCACGTATTCTCACTCCTTTTTCTGCTGCAGTTTTCTGGACTGTTTCCTCCTCTCTTCTTAACTATCTTGTCTTAATTATCCCAGAGGTACTACCACTGTGGCTGATGGTCTTGACCTTGGCCTGTGGCAGGTCCATCTTGGAGCAGCTTCTCACAGAAGCCATCCTATAATCCCCCTGCAACCAAAACTTTGCCATGCAAACCCAGTATAGCAGGGCTGTGGGATTTGTGTCCCATGAGTCCAGTATACTCTGGAAGAAGATAACTAGCTCTGAATAAATGTGCATGTGAGCCCATCTGTTCCTTAGAGTGGAGGACTGGCCTCAGCTTCACTATTTTTAGCACTATATACAAAGTCTGTATGGTCTAGGTTAGGGTCATATGCACAGTGCATTTAAAGAGGAACAAATTTTCCATATTAGATGACACCCTCCCAAATGGCATCCTTTAGCCACTGTGGGATGTTACGCCTTTGCACACCAAGAGAGAATATTACATCTTTAAGGTAAATTTTTAAAGCATCCAAATGAAAAAGCCCAACCGATCCAAATGCAAAAACACCTACAAAATGCCTAAACATTCTTTTTTGACATGTGCATGTTTATATATTCTTTATGCAGTCTTAAACTGTCGATAACAGACATTCAAAAAAACAAAATTATACAAAGAGCATGGTGCTATAAAAAGCATAGCAACTGAAAAAATATGATCCCTAAGGATTAGTCTAAATAACAATGCATTTGTGTTGCATAAGCAAATATTTATTAACACAGTAAATGAGTGCATCCAGAACCTTTGTTAAAGCAAAGCAGCATCAAGAAGCCTTCCATGTATTGTATGAACCTGTGAACCTACTGACATTTCGGATCAGAGCAGAATTCTGTTCAATATGATGTTCTGTTCTGACATGTCAAGTGCCAAATATTTCAGTGGAAGTTGCTATAGTTCCCTAGAGTTGAAGGTTATGGAGTATGCTACTCATTAAAGAGGTTTTCTCTTGACTATCATAATTTGGAAGTTGTCGCGTGTACTGAGGTATGAGGATTTCATAGATTTATTAATGATGAGGTTGGAAAGCATTATTATAATCTAGTTTGACCTAGTGCATTATGCAGATAATTTTTCTCCCTAATTTCTCCATCAAGTCAATAAATAGCATATCCAAATTACCATTTTTTAAAATTTTTTATCCTGTTTAGTAGAAAGGGAATATTTTCTTTATCTGTATAAGTGAGTTAAACTTACTGGAGTTGGCTATATTTTATTTTTAAAGAACAGTGATTGGTGAGATTGACAAATTGTGTCATCATTACTGGTTTAAATTATACTTTTAATATTGTCTGTTTAGTGTTCACTGAATGCTCCCACGGAATGCACATAATGAACACAAATTTTCAAAAGTGACTGATTGTTTTGCAAAACTAGAAGGTATTTATTTAGGGAAATCTGTGTAATTTGCATTTCTGCACAGAAAATTTCCAGAAGCTAATCCATCTCCCCAAAATTATTTTTAAAATGCCATATTCCCACAGTCTGCAATACCATCTGTCAGAATAGAAGATTCTTTCCTGAAAGAAGGTAAAAAAAAATCCCATATGGATCTAAGACCTGGGTCAGATGTCTGAAAGGAAGGACCAAGAGGAAGAGTCTGTTTCCGATAAAGCCTATGCTGAAAACCTTTTCTTCCATTTGCTGACAGGATATACTCCAAAAGCCTTAGACAAAACAAAAATGCATGCCGTGTTGTTGGGTATTACATTTATTTTGTTCACAGTCCATTTCTGTCTGTAGTAAAATGTTACAGGAAATTAGGGTTCAGTTCATCCCACATGGCATATTAGGTCCTACAAAAAAGAGCTAGTACATGGGTGTTTTTCTGGGAATTTGCATCAGGACTAAATATTACCTTGTAGGAACCACTGAAGACACTTTCTTGGAAGTGATAAAATACCTAAAAAAAGGGGGCTACAGAAAGGAAGAGGAGAACACCTTATTTCATAGTAACTGCTTTCCCTTTATGGTCAAAGAGAAGATTTGAAGAAAGGAAAAAAAATAGCTACAAAAATCTTAAAGGTTGATAAAATGGTGCTGAAGGGTTTTTGTAGTTTTTGCTGACAGAAGAAATTTGATGCTAATAAGTAAGTTAGAGAGCAGTTGTTAAATTCCCAAGGGCTTGAACCCTTTTCTTGGGTGCTAGGTGAGAATGTAATTGCACAACTGAAGAGGCTCTTCCAGATGATTAATACAATTAACACATTAGAAAAATATGTCACTATCTCCTTCTTTTTCTTTTTTTCAAAAGAAATAACTTATTCCTTGGGAAAAAAAAAAAAATCTGTCGTTCTGGAGCATCTTTCTCACCATAATGTTAGCACATCTTTTTGACAGTTTATTAGACAGTTACAAAGTTTTAAGAAGTAGTCATGTAGATTAGCCTAAATATCTTATTTTGCTTTACCACCAGATTTCTGTTAAAACAGAACAAATCATTGCATTCATTCATCATCATTTGGCTGTGAAATTCCAGGGTGCCAAAAATAGTAAACACTTGTGGAATCTACAATAATTGAGAGCAACAGTAAATTACATTTTAAGTGCTCATCAAGGTGAGAACAAGGCACTTCATGACTCTTGGTACATCCTTGTTAGGAATTTTTCCAAGAAAGAAGAATGCACAGGTTCGTGTAGAAGTTGCTAGTTGTAACCTTCCTATGAGTGTCCTAGTGCTGTATGAACCCAGTCTTTTTGTTTTAGAGTTACCTAACCTCGGTTAAAAAAAAAAAAAAAAGGTTGATTGCTTTGGTTGGAGATTTGTGCTAAAGCCTCTAATATATGCTGCACTCATACACCAATTTGATAAATTAAAATGCAATGTAGATACCTGCTTCATTTCTTTTAGGGTTCAAGCAGGATGAGATGTTGCATTTATCTGTAGTTTGCTACGAAAAAAGTTCCTCTGTAAGGCACAGCATCAGTGTCTTGCCATTGAATATTGCCAATAAAGCAGCTGTTGCTGTTTGTCAACATATGCATATGCTACAGAAACACCTTCATAGAACAACTGTCTGCTTTAGAAGTTTAATTTTCTTCCCAGTTCTGTCCTTATGCAATGTAATTCAAGGAGTTGAAAAAGTTTGCCTTTGGCACTAACAAGACACATTAGGAAGGTGCAATTTTTGGATTATCCTTTAGCATCCTTTGGTTTTGCAAAATTCAGTTACTGTCCTACTTATAAACCTACTCAATTTTTTCCTGCCATAATAGAAATACCAACTTATTCACACAGGAAATGATTTGTCTGTTGCTCCTTTGTGTTATCCACTGTAAGTTTTCCACTGTGCCTGGAACCAATTTATTTTGGCAAGTGAAGTCCCAAGTGGTCAAAGATGCATCCTATTTGTCCATTTGTATAGTAACCAAGGGAGAAAGAGCTTGATCACTTGCGCTCACTTTCCACTTCCTTCTTAAGAATCCGTGGACCATAAAGAATGAAAGGGAGATATCCTGTTTCTAAAAAATCTCATTCTTATAAAAAGAAGTATCTTTATTTTCTTTTTTTCTTTTTCCTTTTGATTGCATATCTCTGTATGTATTCTGCTGCAGGTGGCTCCAAAGCAGTACAGCTGAGTGGGGCTAAGAAGCAGATGGTAATAGTTACTGGAAGACTTTATATAGGAGGCATCCTTGTGAAGTGCATGCATTAGAATACAATGATGTTAAAAAAAAAATAAAGAATAAAGTGTATAAAACTCTGTTACACCAAATGCAAATTATATTTCTAATATGCACAGGTCATACGAGTGTGGTCATGTATTATCAGGTGACTTAGATAAATCTTGGGGAAGCAAAATAGACACAGAGATCCACTTTGAGATACTCTGAGTGGAAATTGCTTCCCCTTTCATTCTCTCAGCAAAGGAGACAAAGAGCTTTAGAAAAAAAAAAAAAAAAAAAAAGAAAGGTTTTATCCTATACAGATAAAATCTAAGGCCTCACACATATCTTGTTTTTTCTCTTTGCATTTGGCGTGGTTTGGTAAATTATGAAGTTGGCTGAGTTCTGAAGCTATTGAAACTAGAACAAAAGGCAAAAGATGTTACCAAAAAGAAAATCTGGTATTCTCTTTCCCTAGAACCTCCTGTCATTCTTCCTATTGTCTTAAAAAATTGATGGACATCACATTGGGAGAAAAAACTGACAGAGAAAAAGGCAACCGTGAGACAATGCTTCAGAACACTTGAGATAGCGCTGGATGCTTGAGAGTGACGACTGAATGTAAAAACAAAATAGGTATGTTTAACCATTTCATTTTTTGAACAAAACTTTATATCTAATTTTTCCTGACTGAGATTTGTTTTGGGGAGAAATTGGAAGGATCACAAAGTTTCCACAAAGTTTCTGCTATCAGTTATTCTCTTTCTTTGTTGCCAATGAGACTCTAATGTTGTTGTGGCCACTTTACATGTACTGGTTTTTGGAAATGAATCCTGTGACAAAGAAAAACTGTTTTTATAAGGATACAGAACAGCAGAAATAAACCCAGTTACGTTTTAATTTGTCATGATGGGAGACAAACTGTTAGAAATTTGTACAAATGTTTCCCATAGAGATATAGGAGAGGGAAGACCAATGAAAATGCTATCAACAGTCCTAACAAACAGGATACTACCAGATTGTGATTTTGGTAACAAACAAGTAGAAAGTATGTTACTCATTTGAACCTTTTGATGCATCTGAGACTAATCTTAAGAGCATTGTGTCCCAGCAGGTCATCTGGATCCATGGGGGCTGGCAGGGCAGCACATCACCAAACACGGCTCATTACTGCCCCCATCAAACAGAAATCTTAGAGTGATCCCCATGCCGAAACTATTACCTACTTATGTAATACAACTCTAACCCTAAGTCCTAGCTTTAGGTCAGAAGTTTTGCTGGACTCACTTTACCAATGCTCACATTTTAGGCATCTCCTCTTTATAATTCATAGAACCACAGAAATGTTGGTTGGAGTGGCCATCTAATCAAACCCACTCCTTGGTGGAGATTCCACAATTTCCTTGTTAGCCCTTAGTTTATACTTCACCAACATATATATCCTTGGTTTCCTCAGGTACCATTCATGGTAAATATTCTGTGGCCCTGACCATCTTTGTAGCTCTCCCATTGATGCATCTCCATTTTTTTCTTATCTCTCTTAAACTGTGTAGTCCCAAGGTAGATATGCTACATACAACCTCACTGGTGCTAAGTAGAAGGAAAGAATTGCTTCCCTTGATCTTCTGGCCAGTCTCTTGCATAGGTCAGTATACAGTTTGCCTTATTCAAGAAGAGAAGGGTTGTCTTATCCCTAACCTTGTGTCAGCCAACACCCACAAGGTATTTTTAGTAGGGCTTTATCTCAGCTAGTCACTTCCTAACCTGTACTGATGTATGGAATCATTTTGCCCTAGGTCTGGAACTTTTCACTTTTTCTTATGGAACTCCATGAGCTATCTTTTGGTCTAGTGCTAAAGTTTATTGCACTATCTTTGGGTAGAGTTGTGAGATTTATCATAGCCACAGTTGCTCCTTCCAGCTTGTTTCTTCTGCAGACGTTGTAAGTGCAGTTTTGCTATTAGTCAGGTAATTGAAGATGTTGAACATCATGGTCCCAGCATGGAATTCTACAGTACTGAGCTTCGCACTGGTCCCCAGAGGGATATTTAAACACTGATCATTGTCGTGACTGAATTCAGTTAATCTTCAACCCACATAACTAAGTCACCAGTTCTCCCGGCACTTGCTTCCTCAGTGGTGGGAGAATGCAGTATAGTCAAAGCAACTTCCACACACCACTTTCTCTTGCCATACACCCAGCCATTAAATTGTACAAAGATAACAGATTTGATATGCACACTTTACTGTTGGAAAGTCCATGCTGATTATTCCTGATTACTTCTCTTATCTTTCACTTGCTTGAAAGTGCATGTGTTTCTTGATCTTCCCAGGGAATGAGGAGAGACTGACCAGCCAACAGTTTATTTGATTCTCCTTTTTGCCTCTCTTCAAGATTAATGTTTCATTTTGTTTTGCTTCATTTTGTTTTATTTTGTTTATTCCAGACAACATGATAGGCAGCAACCTCACAAGCACATGAATCAACTCATTCAGCATCTGTTAATAAACCTTATCAGCCCTATAATATGGAGTACACCTAACTTCTACAAACTTTTGCAGCTGGACTTCTGTTTTTCTGATCTTGTCCCTAGGTGCTTAAGTTTTTCCATATGTCTTCTTTGCTATATTGTTGCCTTGTTGCCTCTTTTGGTTTTTTTCCCACTTCCCATGGAGTCCTTTGTTTCTTTGAGCTTGTTGGAGGGTTGTGCAGATACCCAAGCAAGTTATTTCCAACAATTACAAGTGTTCCTACACAGAGGACATGGGATAGACTTTTTTATTAGTGTCTGTAGTGATAGGACAAGGGGTTATGTGTTTATAATGAAGGTGGGTAGATTTAGATTGGATATAAGGAAGAAATTTTTTTATAATGAGGTAACAGGTTGTCCAGAGAGGCTGTAAATGCCCCATCCCTGGAAAAATTCAGGGTCAGGTTAGACAGGACTCTGAGCAACCTGATCTATTTGAAGATGCCCATGCTTGTTGTGGCGGGGTTGGCCTAAATGTCTTTTAAAGGCTCCTTCCAACCAAAACCAGGCTGTGATTCTATAATTTTATGATTAATTCCTGAGCTGTCTTTAAACTGTCTTCAAAAGTCAGGTAATTATTCTTCATGGCAGCTTCCCAAAGAGTTCCCAAGCAACATCCTGAATAAAGTGACATATGCAGTTATAAAATCCAGAGTCCAAAAATTTACTGCTTGGCTTCCCATTTCACCTCCAGGTCTTTAACTTAATCGTCTCAGCAACACTGCAACCCAAGACACCCTCTGAGACTACCACCAGTTCTTCCCTATTTATAAGTAGAGCACTACCCCAGTAATCCCTGCCAGCACTTGCATTAGGAGATTGCTACCAGAGTAGTCTAAGAACCTCCTGGACTTCCTGTCTGTTGCTGTGTTTCTCTCCCAACAGATGCCCAGCTCATTGAAATGCCCATATGGACAAGAATATCTGAGTAGAACACCTTTTCTAGGTTGGATAAGGGAGAAAGTCTTATTCCCTACATCCTCTTGGGTGTTATCCCCACATCTCCAGCATTCCTTCCTCCTCTGATCTTGAAAGAGATGCTATCAACATCCATACCTCTAGTTTCATACTTGAATTCTTCATGAAAGAGATCCTTAATGTAGAGTATTGCTCCCCATTCCCCCGTTCTTCCCAGGTAGACTGCATCCTCCCAAAAAATATTCCAAGTATGGCTGCTGTCTTGTCAAAAAAAAAAAAAAAAAAAAAAAAAAACCAAAACCCAAAAAAAATGACAAATTNNAAAAAAACCCCAAACCCAAAGAATATTGACAGCTCTTTCTTTGTCTTTGAGATACATGATTTACATACATGCTTTGGACTTACCTGAGCCAAAGTATTCAAGACCAAAATGTTTGGGTTTTTTACCTTTATAGTACCAGCAAAACTGTTTTAGTGAAGGTAGTGTGCTTGGCAGCCAAAAGCTAAGATTTATGGACATGACCAAGGACTATTTCTACAATTAAAATAATCTTTTCCCAAGTGCTTGGGTACATGATTGCATGTAATTTGAATGTGTGGTTAATGGCAGACAAGTTTTTACATGGTTATAAACTACTGTTATTGTCTGTCTATTACCAGAGTTCCTAGAAATTCATTTCATGCCCAAATACAAGGAAATTTTTTACCTGCCAATTATATCTGACACGAGACAGTATGTGTATTACAGTAAGTCTAGGAAAATAGGCATATTCTTTGTAATATTCTGTAAGTTATTTTAATTCATGTAGCAACTGCACAAATATTAGTTGTGAAGAAACTATCTGCGTGGACAGAATAAGCAATTTTTGTTATTATACAATTCTGTATTCTACTATGTAACTTTTTTTTTTTTTTAACAATGGTAGAAGTACAATTACACCACTCCTGGGGAGCTTCAACTTTTCCCCAAGGATATGAAATCTTTCCTTCTCTAATAATCCAAACTGAAGTCTAGTCCAGAAGTCCCCATGAATAAATATAGTTTATCTGCAGGAACTGCCGTTGACCCATTAATAGTCAATGCTGTGTTTTTTGCCCTCCAACCCACAAAGAAGGAACTTAAGGCAAAGCTCAAGCTCTCCATTCCTCCCATAATCAGGATAGGGGAGAGAATGAGAGCAGAGCTCCTGCTATAAGCTCTAAAAAGGCAGTGAACTTACCAGGTGAAATAATTTAGATTAATATTCATCAGTTTAACATTATCTTAAAAGAAATGGACAGTATCACCAGGTAAACAGTCCAGTTTACTTAGTAGATCTCACTGTGTTTTCCTTGGATGTGTCCCAAGAATTGGCTGGGTGAGCTACACTTTGTTGATTCGATCTGGCACAACTACTTACTGTAGTAAATAGTTTTAGTGTGTACTGAAAATTCAGGCTATATCTAAACTGTGAAGTTCTCATGGTCATATATTGTTTACAATTTTTCAGTGTCTATCACCAAAGACATTATAGTGCCTTAAAGTAAGTGAATCTGTATTTTATCTGCCCTGAGAATGTCAGGAAGTTTATAAGAATGTAATGTACGAGAATAATTTACTTAACTTGAATCAGTACCATGAAAAAAGACAGAAAGTGTTCTGTTATGTGGAAGTGCTGATTATAATCCATGCTTAATTTTTGTTCAAGAGCATTTTAAATACTTATCTAGACTTTACAAATATTTCTTCAATCTGACATACAAGCAGAAAACAATCACAGGGAAATAAATAATGTCTAGATGCCATTTCAATATTTGTAATTTAACAGACTGTCCAAAATGAAATTACAGATGCACATGAAAATAGAAAACTATTAATTAGCTGTGTATTAATACAGAATTACTCCATTGTTATAAATGAATACATCTAAGAAAAAGCTTGGGCTCAAAATGTAGTTTAGTTAAATCTGTGTGGCTCAGTTTTAAATCTTTTACTGTCCTGTGATTCCTCTCCATGTGTACGTGTGTGTTGATAAGCTTTTTAAATTTTAATTTCCTCATTCCATTAAAAGATAGGCACCTTTGCATGATGCTATTTTCCTAACTTGCTTAGAAGCCCAGAAGGGACCATATTCCCCATTATTATTTAAACCAACTTAAAAACCTTGGCTTGTATAGGAACTTCACTGTCACACTCACTCATGTTCTACTGTGAGTGTCAGGTGCTAGTTTTGGTATGCAGCATGAAATAGAAATCAAACTTAATCAAATGGTTTTTATACAGCTTTTTCAGTGCAACACAATTATAAATGATCTTGAATATTATACATGGAGAGGTCAATTTATTATCTTAAATCAAGACCAGTACTTAGAGTGATACAGTACCTATTTATCTAAAATTCTATTAAAACAATATTCTTTCTGCCAGAAAATTTGACTTCGAAAAATCCATAGTTTAAGCAACTATCTGAATCATATAACAAGACTCAATTACACCAGGTGGTATTGACTGATATATTTGGTAATGTAATAAAGATGCCAACCCTGACAAAATTTGTTAGTTTGAAAATAGGGCAAAATGCCATTTTATTGCATAGCTAATGAAAAATACTGCTTACGGAACGATGAGACCCATCAAGGAGATTTATAGCATACGACGTTTGTAAAATCTCAACTATTTCAAAAAGAGTGGAGGGCTTATGCAGTGGGTGATACGACTGTTGTCTCTAGCGTGTAATGAATGCAAGAAAAAGGGAGATTCAGATTTGCATGGTAGTGTGCTAGAAGCTTTCTGTGTAGTAAAACTCTTTAACAGAGTTTTTGTTTTGGTTTTTTTTTTAGCAGAGCATGCCGTTCCCTGAGCTTCTCCAGGCGCTGTCATGACTGGACCACCACCTGTATGTTTTGCAAAGGCCGCAATTCAAAGAGATACTGCTTGGGGGGATTAAAGACTGTGAGTCAGATTCAGTGAATCCAAATCCCAGCAGAAGTTTGGCAGAGGACTGAGTTGGTTCCTGGGATGCCAGCATTAATGGCTGAGGGCCAGACACTAATCTCAGATGCACGGCACGTGTCGCCTCCTATCTCGATTAAGCCACGTCTGTGGATTGCACACACAAGGCATTACAGCAGATTTTCAAAGGCATATGCTGCTTCCAGTGCCATACGTCTTAGTTTAAAATCTGGTCTGTAAGGTATGACTACTTGCTTCTTCCTTTTT
>VXBZ01004718.1:730220-767191 GCA_013399135.1 Heliornis fulica | reverse complement strand
TTTTTTCCCCTTCAGTTGTTTTAGGAAGAAATAAAAACAAAAGAGAAGGAAAGCAAAAAATTTTTTAACAGCACTCACCCTGTTTTACCCCTCTGGTTTCTTCTTCATCTCGTATTCTCCTCCTTCCAAAAGTTTCAATCTGTACCACACCAAAGATGCAAAGAAATTAAAGTAATTATAGAATCAGCAAGGAAGATTATTTTCCTTCCTTCGTTCCTCAGTATATGTGAGACATGACAGGATTCTATAAACTCACAAGTATTTACTCTTTAAGCTAATTCTGCAGTGTTGTAAAACAACATGCAAACTGCAGACTACAGAGAAATAAGAGAGTCAGCATAGCAAAACTCGATTAGAAAGTTTGATTTGATTATCTGTTCCTTATTTGCATCACACTGCTGTTTCGCTCAGAGCTACCTGACTGGAATATTTTCACTTCAATCTGAGTGTGGAAACTGAAGCTATCGGCAGAATACCAGGCGGCAGGAAGCACAGCATTTTATGCTGGAACATTCTGGCACACTAATTGCTGCTCTGAAAATTATACTCCAAACATTTTCTTGCTTCATTTCGTGTCTTGGTTTGGATGGAAAATGTCCAGAAATGGTGCGGTTGAGCCTCGAGATGCAAAATGGGAATTTGAAGGGCTGAACAGTACCATACAAGTGGATCCATGCAGTGTCTTAATGCACTGGCCTTGAACTATATGAACTTGATAGTGAATTCAGCCAGATTAAGGAGAGTGAGAATCAGGCAGTTTGTGATCGTTCTAAAAGTCACAATAGAAGGGAAGATGGTTGTGTACTTATTGTCTAAGAGCTCCACAGAAGACCCTCTTGTGAAATAACTGAAAAGGCTCAAGAAGAGAGTTAAGCTCGAAAAACAAGAAACAAAAGCACTTGACCTTTCAGTTCAAAAAAAACCCAAAAAAAACAAACCCAAAACAAAACATTAGGTGAATGACTAATTTTGTGTTTGGTTTTGAGTGGGTGTTTTTTCTCCTCTTTGTCTCATTCTCCACACTATATGAAGCACCCCAAAGTATTTATAGCCATTGGATACTTAGCCCAAACTGAGGACAAGTAAGTGGGAGGCTAATTAAAAAGTTTGTTATATTGCATTTTACTTTCAAAAAGCTAATTTTACCCTTTCATATTCTATCACGACAGGCAGCAGGAAATACACTGTTTTTGATTATTTTTAAGTAAAAGGAGGAATCTATATAGATTATGTATCCATTTTTAAAATCATATCCCTATTTCATTGATGCATGGGCACCAAAAGTAAATGAAAAATATCAAGAAAATGAGACCTTGGTGATTGTGAAGTGCTGTGAGAAAGAATGCTCTTGACCGTCACTGGCCCTCAGTTCACTTTAGTCTCTCTCTTGCACACTAGAATTATTTATAATGTAGATGAGATACGTAGGGCCAGAAATCTTAATTTATTTATTCTATAAGTATAATGCCAGCCACCTCCTGCTTTCATTATACCAATCTAATGCCAGCCATTTCCTGTTTTCATTAGACCATTGTAATGCTAGACTCCTACTGTTCTCATTAGTGCAGGACTGTGTAATAGCAACCACCTCATGTTTTCATTATAACAAAACTGTATGGTGCCAGCTGCCACTTATTTTACTTTATAGAATAGCACTTGAATGTAGCCCATACTCTTTCCAAGAGAATACATACAGAGATGTCAAGAATCTTAGAAGTCTAAGGCCTTGAGGAAAATGTTGGGAAACACCCTTCCTGACTATTTTGTCACTAGGAGAATGGCAGAGATGTTATATAGCATATACAGAAAAGAGGTTGAAGGTTGGGGTTAAAGTGCTCTGGAACATGGTTTAATTCCAGCAGCTACTTTTCTGATCCATAACCTATCTGGGCTTTCAGAAGAAGATAAAAAAGGTGGTTGTAGTAGTTAAAGGTCTGGATTAGACTTCTAGTGAAATTGAAGTTAAATTCCCAGCTCTGGCATATATTGCCTGTGCAGACTGTAACCTATAAATTCTCGGTCTTATTACTCCAGCTGTGACTGGTTTGGAGATAATAATACTTTCTCTGTCCAAAACATTGGATTGTTTTGTTTTGTTTTGCTTTGCTTCTGCATTACCTTTGCAATACAAAATATGTCACTGCTTACCAGTAATGCATAAAATAAGCTGTGAATCCTTCTCTAGGGTCTTCAATTTAATTTATAATTATATTAAATAGTACTAAGAACTGCCTGATGGCACAAAAATCTTCCACTGAGAGAACTTAAAAATGTGACTTCTTTGAAAGCTGGAAGGGTTCTGTTACTGAGGAGCAATTAAGTTGTGATTACATTTCACATTATGGATATTTTTGTCTTTTTGTTCTGAAAATGTTTTTGTTTAAAAGTTGGGTTGTTCAATTTTTTCTAATGTTTTCATTTAGATGTCCAGGTGTCCGTTGACATTGAACATTACAGATCTGAAAAAGGAACCTTGTGTCTTTGCTTTGCAAAGAATGTGTAAAGGCTGTGTGTCTGTCCCGTAATATCATTGAAAAAAAAATCTGGTTTATGTAAGGGGACTGTGACCTTGGGTCTATAATGAATGAATGAGCTGTGTTTTAGTCATGAGGCAGAGCCACCACATCTTCTGGTACACGTACATCTGCTGTCTCTATTCTGAAGCCTTGGGAGCTTGAAGTGCTTGCTATCAGGACCAGAAAAGGCACCAAAGTGAAGGCCCCTATTCTGTACCTGACCAAAATTATCAGTTCTGCACTGTGACTTTTGTTTTAATTATTCATGTGATTCCAGCTTGTCATGTTTTATCTGTTGTATGTTTTAATGATTTATAGCTTTACAGTAGCTCGAGAGGAAAGGAAAAAAAAAATTGAGAACAGGTACCATGAAAATAAAATTTTACTGTTATTATAAATACTGGTATTTATATCCATTTATCTGGAAGAAAACAGCTCTTCAAAAGTATTTTTGTTCCAGTCTTCCACTCTTGATGGAAAAGTTGTGGTTTCAAGAAAAGGAAAGTGTTCTTTGTCATTCTCAGATTGCTGTATTATTAACATCACTGAATAGAGTAATTGACAGATGTGTATAAGTTTTGTTAAAATGATTAAAAGCTCTGCAAATCATAACCTGTCAGTGTTCCCTGGGAAACAAAGACCTTTCCATCTGTTAGAGTACTCCGTAAATGAATGCAATGAGTCACCTTTAAAATGACAGCTGTCACCCGTAGGATTTGAGCCTTGAAGGAAGTGCAAAAATATAATGAAATATATATAAACTGTCGATCAAAAATATCCTGTTTTGTTATTATTTTCATCACCTCACTGTGGGCAGGGTGTAATAGCTTGTAATTTGTGTCTGGATTAGGTCCAAGTCAATAAGAAGATAGTTATGTTTAGTGATGTTACAGTTTGATAAGGCACTATATGCCTGCATATATCTTTGCACATTCTCTGTCACAGTCTTCACAATGAATAAAATTTTACGAGGATAGTGGCATGCAATAGCAGCACGTTTCAAAATTACTTCTGAGCTGTGGAAACCCAACAAAACGGCAACTGAGGGATGGAACTGAAGGAGGTGCGTGTGGCGGGGTTTGAGGCCCTTTTTGTTCACCTGTAAAGATGGTACGCCTGCAGCCCCTTCCCCCTCAATAATTAACTTGTTTCAGTAAAGGTAAGTAGTTTGTCACTCCTTTGCTTGTACCATTGTTTCCCCTTTCTGATACATTATCTGAACTAAGGCAGGTGGAGTCATAACATTTTCTGTGAAATAAAATGCAAATTCTGCTATGCAAATGGACCATTAAGAACTGAATTAGATTAAGCAGTGGTGGTAAATCAGCAATTATACTGCTGCTTTTTTTATTTTTTTCCTCCCTCCTAAATAGCACGATTTCAGCACAAATAAAATCCAGTAAGTCTACAACACGTTGTAGATCGTAATGCTAGTCACTGCTCTAAGTGAAATCCTAGGGCTGCTGATGTGCTTTACTGAATCTAGTATACATTTTACCACTGCACTGATGCAGTCTTTAAAACCAAGAACGCTGAGCAAAGTGATTTGAGTCATCTGGTAATACAGTATATTAATTACAGCTCATAATAACTTCAATTTTTTACATAATTGTTGTGTATTTGTACATTATCCTAAATAAAATCCTCAGTTTGGACTGGTGATTGTGATTAATATTTATGCTGCTCATAAAAACAAACATGTTTTTAGCTTCATTGATGATGAAGATTTTCTGGGTTATTTATAAAATGAAGCAATAATAATAATTAAGGAAATTCCTAAACTGAGCAAACAGGTGGTTCTTCAAGTGGAGTGCTAACTGAATTTTATCTGGCTGCAAAAATGCGTTCTGTGCTAACCAACACATGCACTGAATAGGGATTGTTTTCTTCCTCCAGACCACCCGTCAAGGCTTGGAAATGTGGAATAGCATTTATTAGCTTGCCTTACAAACAGTCAGGATGAAGGAAATAAAGGAAGTGAATGAGGAGAGCTGGCATCCACTTACAAGAAGCTATGGGATTCGAGATTTGGCAGCTGTACCAGGTGGCTCTTTGCAGTTGAGTGTTGTCATTGCCCATAGAAGCTTGAATTTCTTCCAGGCAGGAGGTGATGTGTATAGCACCCCAGACTACAGGAATTACTGGTTATCAGCAGGGCTATCTCACGTTTACATTACTGATGCCACAGTAAGCTTGGCAAATCTCCATGAAAGCTTTTTGAACAAGAGGGTTTAATTCAGATGCCTTCCAATTGTTCCTACTTCTCCTACTGTTGCAGTTAATATGGTGGGTCCCTGACATTTCATCTCTGCTAAAGGGGATAAGAAGTAATAGGAAGTGAAAGTCTGCCCAAAGCATCATACTCCTTTTCCTCCTCTATCTTGATTTCTGCCTAAAGCTGCAATAACTTTTGCCATTGCAGTGGTTTTAAAATTTAGCAGTCCAGAGAAGATTTTTAATAAGTGCTGGAGAATGACTCTTTTTAACAAGGTGATTTATTTGGGAATTAAAGAACTGAATATACTTACTAGCATCATACATGTTTTACCTGGATTTCTAGGTCTTCTGTTCCTCTCTCCTGTTTTAGTCCACTGGAACAGGTGCATTTAGAAAAGAGTGGTGGTGGGTTCATAGTCATTAGCACTGTTACTCAATTGAGTTGTGGAGGAAAAAGGTCTTGCCACTTTTCCCTGTGTTGGTTGGGGTTTTTTTGTTTGGTTTTTTTTTTTTTTTTTAGTTATTTTGTGGGGGTTTTGTTGTGCGGTTGAGTTTTTTTTTTCTTTGGAGCTCTTGAGACTACTTTTCAAATACTTACTTTTTCAAAAAGTAAGAGTTATTTTCCTTTTAAAGGACTATTGTGTCTCATTTTGACATACACAGAAAGATTATGTCAACTTAACAAATCCACTTTCTTTCTTTTGGCATTCTAAACAACTAAACAGACTCTGCTAAGGTAGCATTGGAGTGCTGAGTGGCAGTGAACTGGTATACACCAGGGAACTCGGTTCTCTAGCTGTACACTGATGCATGGAGGGGCAAAAGGTCTTATGGATGCATGATTACTAACATCTGGAGTCTCTTGCAGAAGAAGGTAGCACAAATAGCAACCTGTAGAGTATCTTGCACAAAAGAAGCCTGGAGTCTGGACAGTGCCCTTGTTCTAGAGCTTTCCACTACTACAGACTCAGAACAGAGGCAAAGCCTCAAAGTTTTTAAGAAGCTTATCTTGTGGTCAAAGATAAAAGCTTATTAACAGCTGCTAATCTCTATTCTAAATCTCTTACAACACAATGGAAGTGCAATGTTATTAAAATAGTTCCACATTTTCTCCTCTGCTGTATTTACTGTATTCACTTGGTGTTTTACAAATCCTTATTAAATGATATAGCAGTGGCTTGTATTCATTTTGTTCTCAATTTAGAATGAGACACAAGGGAATTGATAATCATTCCTATAGCCAATATGACTTTAAGCATAGAAACTCAAAGGGTATTTAGACTAAATACAAGTTCTCAGTAGAGAAACTCCCTAAACATGCATTCATAATGAAATACAATGTTACAAACCATATTGTAGTCAGAAGATATTAAATCTGGTAGTTATACAGAGTATGCATATCTGATGATTTATTTCCTCAAAATTTCAGATTGAAATATCTAAAAAAGAAATAATTTTCACTCAAGATGAAATAGCTGTAGGTTTACTTATCAAAGAACTAGAGATGAGTAGCTTATTAAATGTGACACTCATCTTAAGATTTCCCACTGAACTCACAATAGCAAACGAAGAATTTGTTCATAAAAAATAAGTGTTTTAGTTGGAAAAATAATAGTTTTCATGGATTTTAACAACTTATTATCATGTAACATGTTATAAAATTTTAAAAGAAATAATTTAAAGAAATAAATGGTTGTCATACCTACAAATGTGATTAATATTTTTTAAATATATGGAGGTATGAAGTGCGAAATATATTTGAAGACAGCTGAGGATTCTGCTCTATGTGAGAAAAATTTGCAAAGGTATTTAAAATGGACATATGAAAAGGAGGAAGTGGTGACATGAGCACTTGCAGGAGCACTGGCATAAACCATTATAACATGTAGCATGATAAAAAATGGCTGTTGTAAAAGGGTTAACAAATAAATGCATGAAATGTTTTCCTAAAGGCAGCAATAACAGAAATAGATAAATGTAATTTTTTGATGGTCAGACAGATATGGTCTTACTATTTGAATGTTTATGCTAACACAGTGATCAATTTTTTATCAGTCTCAAATCGAAACACTGAAAAGGGTTCTGTATGTGATTGGCCCTAAAATGATGTAAAATTTGCAGCATTTCTCCCTGCAAACACAAATATTTTTTTTCTGTACAGCACTAGCAATCACCTAGTTTCCAGATGCAACTTCCACATTGGAATTACCTTGTAAAAAGTTAAGGATCGCCGACTGACTGACTGATCCTTTAGTTCTCTGGCAGCAGCTGAAAATTTTAATAAAATTTCTGTAGATTTGGTGCTCAAGGAATTAAAAGCAGTATGTTTTCAGAAATGGAGTTTTAATTATCTCATATCTCAGTAGGTCAAAATCTAAATCTAATGTACAATAATCTGTGTTTCAAGCTATATACTCTTATATATATGTATATACTCTTGCTTCTTACCAGGATATATCACAGAATGTTTATGGATATTTTTTTAATCTTGTCCAAATAAAAGATATAATCTCTAGCCCAAAGAACCTAAAGGAGAGAACCATGTCAGGACACTACTTTCATTTTTAAAACTAAAAAAGGCCCAACAATTTCACCAGCATAACTTTGTGAAAAACAAACAACCACAAAAAAAACAAACAAAAAAACCTCAACACACAAGAAGCCCCCCAAAACCCTAAAACCACAAACTTTTATAAAATACATTAAAAAGGAATTGGTATCCCAAACAGAGAAAATGTTTATCCAACACTTGAACTAAGTATTTCTGTGAGACAGACATTATCGGGAACCATCAGCAATAAATAAACCAAGATATTGTGCTCTCTCTCCTGAATCATAACATATGCCTTATGGAATATACATCTCAGAAAATTCTTAGATGGCTCATTAGTTCCCTGATCCATTTCTGCATGCACTACTGATACTAAGGTGACCTTTCACAAGTCAAGCTTTACGTTCAGCTGAGCGCCGTCCCTTCTTTCTACTGGGGAAATTTCATTTTTAGGGGAACATTACTAACTGAAGAAATAAGCTTTCAGCTGCTTTCATGTCTTAGACTCAATAAAGGATAAGGATAGGATATTTATCCCATGAGTGAACACCCTGAAGCAGTTTTATGTGGTTGGCTTAAAGGAGATCTAAGAATCTCTGTTTGACAGACTGGCCATTTTCCAAATGAGAAATCAATGACTCTGTATTCTGGGTAAAGAAAAACCAGGATGGTTTATGGCTTGTTCTACATATATACTGTGGATTCAGCCAAGCTTTGAATTATATGTAGTTGAAGACCATGAGAGCAACATCACATGCCCAGCGAGGCCTTCAGCAGTGTAAAGGACACTCTGGCAGATCTCTGCACAGACAGTGGCTTGCTACATTTTTTTTAATTCAGCCTGTAGAAAGACAAATATATGTGGCAGGAAAAAAAAAGGGAATAAAACAATGAAGGTTTCCTGCACTTTGAATAACCAGATATCTACATGCAGACTGGTGTGTGGCTTTTCTTTTTCTTTTATTTTTTGCAAAGAGACTTGCAGAAAACATGCAATGGGTAAGAGGTAATTCTGCCTGCAGGACTGGCATTTATCTCCATAGTACCTGTGGTATTCCAAGCAAACTAAAATTTTGTTTGCCTGCCAAAACCAATCCTATTTGCCTAATTGTTGGCTAAAAAACACAAACAAAAATGAGAAAACAAACAAACCCCAAAACAAGCGTCCCAAAACCCAGGCAAAAAAAAAACGTGGAAGCTTCTCCCTATTTGGTATGTCTTTTCAACAGTCAAACAGGAGCAGACAGAACGGGTCAGAAATTTTGAGGTTTGACCATGCTGCTCAAACAGAACCAGAAAAAAACCCAAAACAAAAAGGTTCAATTGTTGAAATTATAACAACAAACAAAACAACCAGACATAGAAGTTAGTCTTTTACCCAGTATTTTGTCATATTGTTTACAGCAACATAAATAAAAGTATTTGCCTCTACTACTCAGGATCTTAAGGAAGACATTTAAAAAAAAACCAAGAATGAAAAAAAATAATCCAAACCAAAAATCTTTTACATTTTTCAGATTGTTTTTCTCCACTTGTGCACTCAAGCAGTTTTGATCGTTCATGTAGGGCTGACAGTCTTTGAGATCTTGTACCCTCATTTATAATGTTTTTTGGTGAAATCACACCAGTGTACTAAACCAGACTACCCTTTATTCAGCTCCATGTTTCTATGAGCAAATAGCAGCCTGTGGGGATTCAGCGCATCAGCTGCTTAAAGGATAAACCTACCCAGCTTGATGAACACTCCTCACCACCTTCCTGTTGAGAGAAAACGGTTACACATTTCTAATAAATGAAGCAGGAACTGTCATTTTTTTGGCAAACTGATAACTAGCTGTAACAGCCGCATTGCCACAAGTTGCTTTTCCAAAGTAATTACCATCAGGCTCCCTGTGGTATGCAGTGTTTAACACATTTCTTCTGTGTTAATGAATGCAGAAGCAGGCAACACCACTATTAGTAATTGCTTTTTATTCGTAGTCCTCATTTTCCAGATAGGTCACATTAAACACAGCCATTAAACAATAGCGTTTGAGATAATCCATACAATGTATGCTGCTTTTGTTTGGGTTTTGTGTCATTCACCAGTCATTGGTGCAACTTTGAGCCATATGGGGAGACAGGGGCTGATAAATGTGAATGCCAACCTGTATCACAATTGGGCCAGAGAAGTGAAACCTTAATCAGGTTTCATTCAATTACACTTCAAATCAACAAGTCTTGATAGCCAAAACTCCCATTTGAATTAATGCAGTAATAACCACTGCCTGATGACAAAATAAAGTAATTAAAGAATAATGAGTGGGCATATACTGTGCTAGGCTTCAGACTCCTCCTTGGTTTCAGCAATTTCCCTTCCACTGGACAGCAAGCAGCTTGAAAGTTTGTTTGAATTGTGTATCCTGCTCCCCTATAAGCAATGTTTGACTTCCAGGGGTATCTTGGACTGGGAAACCTATATTCTCAATTAGTAAATCATGGTTCAGGAAAATATCTTTTCTGATAAATAAGACAAGGAAAAAAACCAAGGTCATAATAAAAAATAAAGTAAAGAAAACCACCACCACCACCTCCACAAAAAAAACCAAAAAAACAAAAAAAAAACCCCAAAACAAAAACTACAAGGGAAAAAAATAAAAAAGAGGTCCAATTTTGAGTCCTGATTTGATTGGCCAATTGTTTAGGAACTCCCAGATGCTGGCTTTATTAATAAAAAAATAGATAAATAACAAAAATATATAGAATGCCTTATTCATTATTCACAGTGTACAGTATGATTTTATTAGTTACTTAACTTGCCTCCCTTAACTTAGCCATTCTCTTTATAATCATGTGGTAGATTTTTTGTTTGTTTGTTTCTATAAAACATATACATAAGTATTGAAGGAAATAACTAATGAACTTTATTTCTCATTGCTGCCTTTCTCCAGTGGTGATGGTCGAGATACCATGGAGAAAAAAATACTTTAGAAATTATTTTTGTGTGAAGTACTTCTTTTTTTTTCATACAATCGTGCTAATTTTGACCAACCCAGCAAAACTCAGATTGTAAAAGCTCTGCTGGATTGTTTATTTGTCATTCTAAATTGTGAAAGGTTTATTTTTTTTTTTAAACCTGGGGTATCCTTATTGGAAGCAGTATGCCAGAGATCTACAGCACAAGGTAGTTGTCAGCCAAATTAAATAAAAGCAAGATTTCCTAAACTCTTCTATAAAGCTATGAGTCATGAATTCTGAAGTACCTCAGAGTGGTAAATAAATAATCACTACTAAATACAGATAATGTGTTAAACAGCTAAAGCTAGTAAATCACTAGTGACAGAGAGCCTTAAGGTAAATTCCTCTTACATTGGCACAGCCCTTTCTCAGAATGTTGTGGTTTTATGTCTTCAGAAACATACAATGAATTGTATAATTGGTTACTCAGTGTTAAAATCATTTATAAAATACACAAATCTCCATCACTTGACTGCATTTACATACTGGCTTAGATTTTGCTGAATAATGGATCTCACTGGCAGAGCTAAAGACTTGGTGCACAGACATTGAAGTGATGAGCACCACAGAAATACGTATAAGAGACTGATCAAACAATAAGAAATCCTCTCCACTATGGAATTTCAAGCTATTAAGCTATCAAGCAAAACCAATCTTAGATCTCCTGGCCAAAAAGAAAAAAAAATATATAACACAGACAACACCACACTTTAGATACATAAATTGTCCAAAACATAGAGAGTAGCTTGATAAAACATGTACAAGATCCTTTCTTTTTCACATGTAATTGTATACGTTTTTAACAGCAGGAGCTAAAAACAAACTCTCAGAATGGTTGTCTCCCAAACAAAATTCATTGTAGGGCTGACTAACTAAAGTCACTATATAACAGTAATCCCAACATCAAAAGAGGGTGTTGGGTTAACTTTATTTCTTGACCTGAAGAAAGCTATGGCTTTGTGGGGTTTGAGATTGCCAACCTCTTTTATACACACTTGTTAGATACAAATTAATTTTAATAAACCAAATACACATTTTTTAAGTGATGTGCCATAGTAGTATTTCCAGCAGACTGTCTGAGGTATACAAGGGACAAAACCTGAACTGAACATTTTATTCTTCTGTTTCTTCTTGCTCTATGCAGGTTCGTTTTGAATGTGGATTGGTTTTTATCTTTCATGTGAAGACAAGTTTGAATATTTCAAATGCATTAAAGACACCCTTAGAAAAAATCATTTAAAAAAATAATAAACTATAGCCCAAGTTATTCCACAAATACTTCTCAGAACAAATGAAAATCGAACTAAAACCAACCGTCCTCTTCCCCCCCACCTCCCGCTCCCNCCCCCCCAAATAAACAGGGTATATCTAGACTTGCAGTAAGCAATTGCACGTTCTCAGGAATCCAATAAAATACTGCCCATGCCACATTCATACTGACACGTTTCTCAGCTCTATGAACTTGATAGGAAAACTTTGTAAATGGTGGCATTTCTTCAGAGTCAGTCAAATATCCTACATTAAACAGGCTGGCTACATGTGTTTGGAAATAAAACAAGGAGGTTCCAGATGTTGGTTCGAGTGTAATTTTTTTTTTTTGTTATTAAACATGGGTTTGCAATAGAAGCTTCTACAAGGACTTGCACATAACCATGACTGATGGATGTATATGTAGGCCGTTCAGTTAGCTCCATCAGCTCACTCAAACACATTTTGAACAGATTATGTACTGCAGTACTTCGTAGACCATACATTAAACAAGAGACTTTGCTCTGAGGCGCTGCTTCCCACAATCCATGGGGAAAAGGAAGCAGGAAAAAACAAAACTCATAGAGTTCGACAGCTACCGAGGCAACACTTGCCATTTACAATATAAGCCCAAATATTTTTGCAACACAACTATATATTAATTTAATAAAATACACAATATAGCTCTTATACACTCAACAATTTGGCTCATATGCACTGAATCTGCAATAAATCAATAAAAATATGTCATTTGATGTAAACACACTGAATCTTCTTACATTTGCACATTTAAATGATCATGTGATTTGTGTGGATGTCTAAGACATTTTCACTTTCCTGAGCTATTTTAGTGTCCACAAATGAATAAAAAAGTGTTAATAATGTTAATTTCTTTTGTGTATTACCATTAAAGGTAACTAATTTTTTGTAGTTTGTTTTTTTTTTAAAACTTACCACTAACTATTTATAACTTTGTTGGACACTAAAATGCTAAATAGATATTAAAATCTTCTTTTCTTTTTTATCAAGTGAATTAGCTTATGTGTGTGCAGGACAAGATGGACTATATCATTTTACATTTAACCTTAATATGATATGAAGTGTTTTACTAATGATCAGGATATGTCTTGTTGAATCATGATCTGGAATGTTTTTTTTTTGTTTTCTTGTTGGTTTTTTTTTCCTTTTTTTTTTTCTTACCATATTTGTGGCAGATAGCTTTGTACATAAATGTTTACCACAAATGAATGTTTATGTTTGGTGTCACTTGGACTACTACAAGAACTCTTTTTAGGAATTTCAGTAGAAGCCTGTGGTGACCGCTGGAGATCCGCCACAGATCATAATTATTCAACCCTGTTTTTCTTGGGGTTTATACGTAAACAGTAAAGTCAGCATCAGCTATTGAGGACAGTCTTAAAGTATCAGACGTATTTCCATTCCGCCTTTCTCACACCTTCCTATCAGATTGTCAAAATGGCACTGTCTTTCCATCTTGCATTTTGTTCTTAGTGTACTTGACTCTGTCCTAATGAAAGTTTGGTCAAAATTAAACCAGTGTTATCTGTCAAAAAGAAAGAGCAGTGAAAAGAACATACTTGTGGGCACTTCAGATGTTCACTAAAAGCCTTAAAGCAGCATTGGTCTTCCTTCATTTCTGTAAATCTGTTACACCAGGGGATTTATTTATTTGTTTACTTCTAATCAGCAGAAGAGGAATGTAACTGCCAGCCTGTCCTTATTTTCCCCCTCACTTTCTGACGGCCACAGGGTCGCTTCCCCGACAGTCCTGCAAGAGCTTGTCTATTTCTCTCACAACTTCCTCGGCATCCACCGACTCCCTGCCTAGATCCCGGGCTGAACGGTCTAACTGCTCCAGAACAGAGTCCATCTCACTGGAGTCTCGGCTCACTCGGGAATGCACATCTGCAAAGGCCCTAGCCATCTGATCTGATGCAATGAAGGGAGTGTCTTTTGACTGTTTACTAGGCGATAGATACTGACTGTCAGTTGACAAGTACTGGCTGCTTGGTTCAGCCAAGGCTCCTGATTTCACTTCACAACCATCCAGTGGTCCTTTTGTTGAGGTGCAAGGCTCAATGCATGTCTTGGTTGGGCTGCTCGATGCTGAGGGAACCTCCTGAAGCAGAGGACTCAGGGCACGTTTGGCTTTTAAGTAAGGTTTAACATTGGCAATGAGAATAGTGTGCTCTCTCTTGTCTTTCCCAAATGTACAAAAAGTCTTTTTCCCAGTGGGATTCACAGTTTCATATGTCTCAGTCTCAACATTAGCTTCAACTGTGGGTACAAAGAGATTTGTGCGATAATCTGCATTCTCAGCCTGACTGGCTGCAGGGAACTGTGGCATCCAACACCTGTCAGAATGACCAAGCACTCTGCATTCATCTGTGCAGTTAACACATTCTTCTTGCTCTGTAAAACAAAGGAAAAAAAAGAGAAAAAACTCTAATTATAACTGGATTTCTTTAAACTAATGGATAGGCTATGATCAACACGTGATGGGATTACTTGACATCTGGTTTCTTAATTATGAAGAAACAGAAGAAGCTATAATTAAAATATTTCAGAAGGTTTGCATAAACCTGCTAGTTGAGACAATAGATTTATTTAACTCTGTTCTCTAGGCAGTAAAGCATTCACACAACCCAATGGAAGTATAAAGGGGTCATTAGAGAATCATTCTCAGAGGAATTGAGCTTCATCTGTAGACTAATCTGCTGTAGAAATCTGTTAGGCTTTGTTCTGTAAAACTCATCCTAGAAAAGAGTGAACAGTACTTAAGGAACTCAAAAGGCATTATCAGGATTAATTTTTCAAATCAAATAACTAAGCAATGACTGCCTTTCTGGAAATACAAACACTTCATAAAAATCATCAAGCTGGCTTTTCATTTTTGTCACCTCCATTTCGTTTATAATTGTTATGTTGTGTGACAGTCATAAAATAAAAAGGTTTTCTTAAAAAGCTTTCTTTTCCTGCTGAGAGCAGAGAACTAGAATTTTCCATCAGTATGCATTAAATATAAGCTTGTCAAAAAGTGCATATTGCAATTTTATTAGACATGAGTATGGATCATGCAATCAGTTTTCCCCTTTTTTGTTTTGGTGCAAGTAAGTGAAAATGGATTTGCTCAATACATATAATTTTAAAGAATGACAAACCGTGACATGCTATTTGAAGTGATAATGTTTTCAGATAGGATTTCCATATTCTTATTTCTTTCAAAGAATATCGTTACATGGGATTCTTTGTCCATTCACTACATTTCTAGAGCATAAATTTTGAAACATCAGGTTCTACAATTCAATTCTGCTTTAAAAACCTTAGGTTTTCTGTCATTTACAATAATAGAATATAGTTAGGCCACCACTTGCCAATTTATAATTTTACACATGATGCTAACTCAATGTCAGGGTTAACTAGAATTCCAGAAATACCTCTTAGATCTGCTTTTTTGGTTGTTTGTGTGTTTTGTTTTGTTTTGGTTTGGGTTTTTTTTGGGGGTGTGTGATTTTTTTTTAAATTTTATTAGGAAACACCACTCTGACCCAGGTTGCTTGCTTTTTCTTCTTCTCAGTACCCTCTAGTTAATACTGAAAGAGTAAATCTTTTTAGCATCTTTATTTTTAAATCAAGCGTACGCTGGTATTTAGCTACTAAGCATTTTCTTCCACAAAATGGACAGGTGATTTCAAATATTATTTTAAGTAATTTAGTATTTTTAAAAATGTCTGTAATCCTAGCTAGACAAAAGAAAAAATTGAGGATACCTTCAGATGTAAGTACGAAGCACAAATACAGACACACACAACAGGTTTTCAGAAAAACAGAACAAACTTTTTGACTCAAAGATGGGGAATCCTGGGGTGCATTAAGAGGAGCGTAGCCAGCAGGTTGAAGGAGGTGATCCTCCTCCTCTACTCTGCCCTGGTCAGGCCTCACCTGGAGTCCTGTGTCCAGTTCTGGGCTTCCCAGTACAAAAAAGACAGGGATCTTCTGGAGAGAGTCCAGTGGAGGCCACAAAGATGATTAAAGGCCTGGAGCATCTCCCCTGTGAGGAAAGGCTGAGAGAGCTGGGGCTGTTCAGCCTTGAGGAGAGGACTGAAAGGGGATCTCATCAATGTTTATAAACATCTGAAGTGTGGGAGACAAAGGGAGATGGTCAACCTCTTCTCAGTGGCCTGTTGGGACAGGACAAGGGGCAATGGTCACAAGTTTGACTACAGATGGTTCCACGCCAGTATGAGAAAGAACCTCTTTATGGTGAGGGTGACAGAGCACTGGAAGAGGCTGCCCAGGAGGGTTGTGGAGTCTCCTCTGGAGACATTCAAGACCTATCTGGATGCCAACCTGTGTGACCTGCTCTAGGAAACCTGCTTTGGCAGGGGGATTGGACTTGATGATCTCTTGAGGTCCCTTCCCCTACAATTCTGTGATTCTCTGAAAAAATATACTATCACCATCTTTCTAAATTAGTAAATAAATTCATTTTAATCTTATAATATCACCATCAGACTCAAAGACAATTACTCTGCAGAAACCTGACACAGGAGAAACACCATCTGTGAGAATATAATACTGTAAACAGTTTTGACTGTTCACATTTTTAGAAAGACATGGATAAATGTGACTTAACTTTAAAAAAAAAAATGTGGTATGTCACAGTGATCAATTAAATGGGGGTGAGATAGTTTACTCAGGGCTGATAGTTGTTAATGATACAGGTCCATGAAAAAGTGCTGTTCTGTATACATGTTCCTTTCCTTGAAGAGTTTAAACTCTATGACTGGTGTTAGATCTAAAACAAATTAACAAAAGCAAGAGAACTGCAGTACAGGGAGATGAGAACACAGAGTGATTTCTTTGTGGAAAAAGAATGTTACCAAAAGGCTTTAAATATAAAATTAATATAGGTGAGTCAGCTTCACCTTTGTGCCTGGTAAGATCATGGAACAGATTTTCCTGGAAGATCAAAACATATGGCAGACAGGGAATTGATTAAAGACAGACAATGTTCACCAGGGACAGATCATGTTTGACTAATATAGTAGCCTCTTACAATGGAGTGACTTCATCAGCAGATAAGAGAAGAACTTCAGATTTCATCTGCCTAGATTTTTGTGGGGTCTTTGGTACTGTCCCCCACAATATTCTTGCTGCTAAATTGTAGTGTTATATGTTTGATGGATGGACTGCTAAGTGGATGAGCCATTTTCTACATGGCCACATCCAAAAAGATGCAGTTAATGGCTCAATGTACAAGTGGAAACCAGTAATGAATAGTGTCCTTCAAGGCTTCACAATGTACCAATATTATTTCAAATCTGCACTAATGACTTAGAAGGTGGGATTGAGTGCACCCTCGGTAAGTTCGCAGTTTGCACAAACTTAGTGGTACGTTTGATTTACTAGAGGAAAGGGCTGCCATCCAGAGAGACCTTGGCAGGGTTTGGGAGTGGAGCCCATTAAGTTGAACAAAGCTATGAAGTTCAACACGGCAAGTGCGAGGTCCTGCATCTAGGTTGAGGAAATCACCAGTATCAGTACAGATGAATGGATTGAGAGTAGCATTGTGGAGAAGGACTTGGGTATACTGGTGGATGAATAATTGGACATGAACCAACAAAGTGCTCTTGCAGCCCAGAAAGTCAGCCCAAGTATCCTGGGCTGCATAAACTGAAATGGGGTAGATTTGGATTTTACATAAGGAAGATATTGATATGAGGTTGATAAGACACTGGAACAGTCAAATGGCCCATCATTGGAAGGTTTCAAAGTCAGGTGGAACAGGGCATTGAGCAACCTGATCTAGTGAGATATCCTTACCCATGGCAAGGAGGTTACACTAGGTGACCTTTTAATGACCCTACCAGGACATGAATAGTCAATCCAGACTGTTCAGTGATTCTGTGATGTCTAAGGAAAAGATGTGCACTTGTTTACAGCTTACAAAAAAAAAAAAAAAAAAAAAAAAAAAAAAANAAAAAAAAAAAAGAAAATATGTATCATAATAAAAAGCAGGAGTAAAAGATAACCCTAACCTTGGACAGTGATAGAACTGGGAAGAGTTTAAGGAAGAGATTTTTTTTAAGGAAGAGTGTTTGATTTTACTTCACTCAAATGAGGTGGCATTGGTATGCATCACCATAGATACAACATATGTGGTGACAATTGCTTAATGAAAAGGAAACTATACAAATAAAGGACATTGCTGTACAGCTTGTTCCATCCATTAGTTCATTTCCACTAAGGTTCTTTGTATCTAGATTTCCAGAGCTTCTACAGCTTAAAACAGCATTGTGGTTTAACCTGGCAGGCAGTTAAAACAACCATGCAGTTTTTTGTTCACTCCTCACTTGTGAGATGTGGGAGAGAATCAAAAAGAAACAAAAGGTGAAACTTGTTGGTTGATATTAAGACAGTTTAATATGACAGAAAAATGTAGATAATATTATTGATGTTGTTATTATTGCTGGATTTGGTTTTATTGTTATTTATTAGATATAACATTATTATGTCTTAATAATAATAACCTACAAAACAAGCAATGCACAGCAGAATTCCTCACCACACGAAGGTGATGCTGAGCTAGTTCCTAAGCCACACCACCTCCTGACCAATGCCCAGTTATCTGCTGAGCATGATATCCTATGGTGTGGAATATCCCTTTGTGTCACTTTGGGTCAGCTGTCCTGGCTGTGTCCCCTCCCAAATTCTTGGGCATCCCCCACCTTCTCATTGGCAGGCCAGTATGAGAAGCTGAAAAGGCTTTGACTGTTTGGCAACAACTAAAACCACCCATGTGTTATCAGCATTGCTGTCATCCTAACTCCAAAAGAGAGCACTACAGCAGCTACTAGGAAGGAAAGTAACTCTGTCCCTGCTGCCAAGTGAAATTCATTCTCTTCCACAGAAAAAGGAAAACATAAAACTCTACTAACTGAGTGGAGTTATTTGAAAATATTTGAACATTTAAAATTTAAATTTCAAATTTGATCACTTGAAATATTTTAAGACACATGGGCCAAGAGCATTGGAGAGGAATGTTCCAAGTTTCCACAGGATGGGCAATAAATACTAGATAGGTTTGATTACAAGACTCCTCTTTGCTCCTTTCTTTCTCTTAGGAAAAAAAAAAAAAAACCAAAAACCAAAACCCAACAAAACTTATAAAACTTTCTAACCATATTTAATGTGTCAATAGCTCATTGTGTGCTAAGAGACCATCAGTGAGCACAGCTGGGAAGATTTCAAAATATTGCAACCTATTGCATTAAACCACAAAAAGACCAGAAGATAAACTCTGCCTTTCAGGTAGTAGTTCTATGCCATGCTACCTTAAAATACATTAAATAAATGTTCATATATTTATGTACAAGTCCCTGCTATCTACATTGGCAACATAGATGAATGCAGACAAAATATAAAACTGGGAAATTCTATTTTGACACTGTCTCTTATTCTAAAACTTGACTGAATCATATATTATAAACAAAAAAGAATTATTCCTTGAAGTGAGATTGAAATGAACAACATCTAGATGAAAGGTAAAGATCAGAGAAGTTCTCAGGCACTGTAAATACATTAATTACACTAGGTATTCAGTACAGTGCCAAAACCTATGCATTCAGATTTTCAAGACTGATTAGGTTAATTTTGTTGTATCAAAGATATGTTCTAAGATTTTAAATACTTCTAAGATTTTAAATACTTAGGTTATATGCATGTGCATACACATACACTGGGTATGAGGATAATGATTACACAATATTTACAGTATTCATTAGTGCCAATAAAAATACCAAGTTCCCTGGCAATCTCTGAGTAAAAGAGGTATATATCATATAGCATAAATATATATTGCATGCCATATCTACCTTCCCCTTCTCATTTCCTGCATTTGCTAAAGCAGTTTTTATACTTGCATTCATACTCACAGTATCGACTAACTTTCCATTTCTGCTCCCTGGGCATCCTAGCAGTGACTGAATTAAATATGAAGCCAAAAAAGAAGAAGAAACAAATACTGAATGACCTTGAAGTGTAAACCACCTGCATAGCATGAGCTTTGGTGTTCTGGTTTTGTAAATCTGTGTCTTTTCACTTCACTCTTTTATGTCACATCATAGAAAATGGATTTTGTGTATTGATTATCATACATTATAAGCTCCTCGTCTCATCATTAGGCTGTAATTTTGACTGCTACAGCTAGCAGACAGCAAAGAAAATCGAACAGGCACTTTTGTACTAGCAGCAGAAACTATAAACATGAAGTGAACTATCAACACCAAGGGCCAAATTAGTATATATGAGCAAATAGAATCAATTTAAAGGTAAATATATAAATATATATATGTAAAATAGGTCATACACTGTGCTCTACAGCAAGATGTGCTGGTAGCGCGATATGCACCATTGGTCTTTATCTCTATACTTGTCTGCCTCCTGTTGAAAATAAACCCTTAACAGTGCAAGTGTGTACAATAAACAGAAGCAGCCTAGAGGTTTTCCTAAATCTCTGGAGCTTTAAGGGTAAACAATCAGAAGTGCTTTATGCACTTAGGGGAGAACATACACTAAAATAGAGATGCTAAATTTGCAGACATGGAAAGAAAAGGAAACAAGCTATCTGGAAACAACAGTCACCTAGATAGGCAACTTGCATTGGATAGAAACTGAAGATGGTATAGTGTGGAGGTCATATTGGCAATGTATAAAATGCAATGCAAGCTATGTATTTTGGTGCAACACAGGTCATATCTTCCGTATTTAATTCAAAATTACCAGAGGACCTGTATTTAATATCTGCCTTCTATAGCAAGCATAAAGCAAAAGATCCTTTTATTGTGCTATATGTAATTTTCTATGCTATCCTCATAAATATTGTGAACAGAATTAAATATCGGTACTGATTTCACCCTAAATACATTGCACTATAAAGTTAATTAATTAATACTTTATATTGGCTCCTTTCAATGATTAAAACTGAGTTATCTTAGTTGGAGTTGCTTTTTATATGAAATTTGTATAAAAATAACAAAGAAGAAACTCAAGAATTCTTTTTTTTAAAAAAAAACACATTGATTCAGTGTAGCTCAACTCAGCTAAATCCCCCCAATATTATTTTGCAATTTAATTGGAACTTAATTATTTAAATTTCCATACATATACAAAATAGAAAAGAAACTGAAAAGTGAACAATCCTTGTACATAAATCATCAACATAGAAGCATTTTCACTAAATATTACATGTATTATGTTTATAAGATGAAGAACACTATATTATGTATCAAAGTACTCAATTAAATGTAATAGCAAGTGTCCAGGCTTGTGTATAGGGGAAACTAGACACTAAATATATGTATAGATGCATCTATGTATGCACTTATGTATATGTATCTATGTATGCAAATATATGTATAAACACATATTTTAAATCCAATTTTCTTAATACACAACTCTGGATATGCATCTAGACTTAGAGCAAGACCTAGATGTAGACAATCATACTCCTCCCAAGACATGTAAATGATGCTATCAATTTGTATTTAAAGTTAAACAAGCCAGACAGAGCTCTGAGAGTTATAATTTATAAGATTTGACCTGTTCAATGATCATCCAGATGCACTTTTCTAAAACTTTTTACTCACAAAATATAAAAAGTAGACATTTTTATCATATAGATTTACCTGTGAAGGCTAAATAAAAATATGGCTAGATAAGTGCATTAACAAAATTGAATATTTAACAATTAATGTAGCTTTTTGTTTGTTTTTTTTTTTTTTTAATTGTCCCAGGTGAAATAAAAATAGAGAAATAGCCTATTTGTCAGATATTTTATTTATTTGCTATTCTTTTCTCTTTCAATCGGTGACACCTTGTTTTACTATTGCATTAACACCTCCAACTAATTTATTTTACAACAGAAATCTTTTCTGTAAATTAGGAAGTAAAAAAATAATAATTCATTATCGAGAACAGCTCACTGTCTGACTCAGCTGACTGGAAAGGTTATCAACTAACAGTTCCAAACAGAAAATGCATTCGAAAGTGTATGTCTTCTTTTGGAAGCATGAATTTTCACACTGCTGTTACAATTTTCCTTCACTCTTGAAATGTTCTGTTCTTCATCGCATTACAGAGTGAAGAGTAATGCACATGTTTCCTGACCCTTGTTTTACATTACAGAGAGTAAGATCTGCCTTTGAATGCATGCATGGACTTCACACTGGCTTCCATAAGAGATAGATTCATTTCACCCTTGATGTTGTGAATTTATGTTCATTATTGAAAATATTTCCAGATAGAATTCACTCAATAATGAAACAAGGTGTAAAATCCTCTCTGGGATATATTTCTCCAGTCTAAACAAAAAAACACAATGTAAAAATCCCTACCAGTTCTTGTGTTGACCTAATAAAATAAGGTATATTTTATATATTTTACTTGAATAGATACAAAAGATTTGTATTTTCTGTATATATAAGCAAACGGACAATACATGACACCTAATGTGTGATATTAGAATTAACTAATAGTTATTAGGAATAACTCTGTTTTTCAGAACTTCAGTAATTCCTGCAATATGACCAGAAAACCTCCCAGAATTGATATTAAATGGTGCCTTTTTTGGTGGGGTTTGGGTTTATTCGTTTGGGTTTTTTGGTTTTGTTTTTTAATTTGAGAGCTGCAATTGCCTTTACTAGAGAACTGAGAAGACTATAAGTAGTTATTTATTACAGGAGAAAAATAATGGGCTGCTTTTACATGTCCTAAACACTGAGGTTATATGACACTTCTGATGAGAACAATCAGCCAAAGCACTACTTCTGTGTCTGGATTCCTGTTTAATTACTATTGATTTTGACATAAATGAGCAGAGGTAAACAAATACTTCTATACACATGCTTGTTGTTATTAAACAGAACTGTCTCCAATCTGAGTATTTATATTGGCTTGTCTGTTTAAAGGCTCCTTTCAGTTAGGAAAAGCAATTATGTAGCTCAGATTAGCAAAATGACTGGCAGTAAAATGAGAATGGACTGACGCTTTTTTAAACCTCTTGGATCTTGTGGTCTTTTCCTGATAACAGGAGGTTTAGATTGGGTATTAGGAAAAATGTCTTCACCAGCAGGGTTGTCGGACACAGGACCAGACTGTCTGGTGAAGTATTTGAATCATCATCCCAGAAGGTACTTTACGTAAAAGACATGTAGATGTGGTGCTTAGGGACATGGTTTAGTGGTGGACTTGGCAGTGCTAGGTTTATGGTTGGACTTGATGATCTTAAGTGTCTTCTCCAAACTAAAAAATTGTATGATTCTATTATTCCACGGTTCTGTACTATTCTGATATCTATAATCCTTACGCAGAGTTTCCAATTTTTGGGTTTGGGAGTTTTGTTTGCCATGTCTCCTTTGCTGGATTGTTTTCTGGACACAGGACAGAGAATATAATTTTTGTATTGACACAGCATAAAACACTTCAAAGCAAGAAGAAGCTGGTGGGTCTATCAATCTAGTTCAAGTTCATGTTTATGCAAAATGATAAATCTTGGAGAAATATTGCAGGTTTACATGGAGAACTACACAACATTCAACATTTTTGTTATGGAAGTATGCTTTACATTCATGATTAAGACTTAATATCAATAACATATTTTTATTTAAAGAGAGCATAAGAGCAAGAAAACATTTCTATTACCTGAAAATTTTCCATCCTCACAGCGGGCTGGTCCACAGATCCCAACAATGGGTCTTTGGCCTCTGCCTTGCTGTTCTGGAGGCAAATCAGACCTGTGAGTCACAGACAGGGATAGGCTCTGCTTCCAAAATTCACAACAAACATCAAAACTTCCACAGAAGGAAAACAGTTTCTATTTGTGGCCCAGGCACAGCTCACAGACCTCAAAATTTTTCACTATGCTTGTCATAGGTACAAACACAGAATTTTATAGTTGTCAGTGAGCTGAAGATATCTGAGTAGTAAAAAGGGTGTCTCATTTCTTCCTACCAGAGGAGAAAGAGGAGAGGCTGAGGATGGACACCCAGTTTTGGTTTCCAGCATTTGCCTGTATGTCAGACTGGCACCTACTCTAATTTTTAGTAAAAAGACCATATGACTGTATGAAAACATACTTTGGCCTCTTCCCCATAACACCATGAAATAAAACCCAACTCTTCCTAGCCCAGAGCTGTAGGAAGGAAATGTACAAGGACTAGGTGTGCCAGTCCTGCATGTAACTGAGAAGCTACAGGGAAAGTGTGGTAAATCTGACATATTCATAGTTTAAAATAGTAAATCTTTGTTGTAGAGCCCAAAAGCTGTTTCCTGGGAAAGAAGAGAAACAAAACTGCAGTAATTAACAGAAGAGAGCAGGTTTGTGGATCTGTTAGAAAGAACATTTTTAATATAACACATTCTCCTACTTTTGATCACGGCAGTTTCACAGATTTTACAGTTTCAGTACTGGCACCTAAAAATGCAATAAAATTTTTAATTTGAAAGATACCATTTGCAAAATTTACATGATAGTCACATTCCTTTTGACTAACTTTTTTGTGAGCTAGTCATAATTATAAAATCAATCATTTCCATATCTAATTTGTAAGTAAGTAAATACACTGTATATTGTGCTGTGGCAATGTTTGGGAATCCAGTCATTAACCAGACCAATTGTGCAGCATCCTATACAATTATTAATAGATTGTACAGCTAGAGACAAGAGGTAACAAGTGATTATGACTAACAAAAGCAATGAATGGGAAGGAAAGACAACATTAATGAAAATATAATCACGCTGTTGACATTTCCTGAAAATACCAATATAAAAGCTCCATAATTTAAAGAAGCTATCCCCATCTGTCACACCATCAAGCCACCAATGATTAGCTATATATTACACCACTGAGCCTTCCTCACTGGTTGCCAATTATCTCAGTATACATATCTTGAATTAGAAAGCACCAAGCATTTTGCTTTATAAGCTTGTCTCAAATTTAGATATGATAACTTGTTTACAGACATTGACTGATGAGGGTGCCACTGAGGAGACAGGAGAGGCTTCTGAAGAAATCTGTTTCTATGTCCTTTTGATGTCTCTGTTTACATCCTGAGTATATGTAGACCCTCTTAAATGGAAGTCTGTCAGGTTCTGTGTAGGAGCATGTATTTGTCCGAAACAGAATCAATGCAGTAAAGCTTTTCTCTAGGGGAAAAAAACTTTAAAATATTGTCTAAAGGCTATATGGATGCTGAGCAATTGAAAATCTGGCCGTTTTGGTGAAAGAGCAATATCCTCCACATTCCTGTCAGCAAGCCTGGATTTAAATTCAAAATCTCCTTTACCAGACATAATGAGACCATGTCTGTTTTATACTGATAGATGGAAAAGCCCACTGGGTATCATTCTCTGCTTCACAAGGTTGATGTCATATACAGGTCATATACTTCAGACTTCATGGCAAGTACAATGCATCTGACAGAACAGGAAAAAAAAAAAACTTTTCATGATGCTGCTTTCAAGAAAAAAAAACAACCAACCTAAAACCAACCAACCAAAAAACCAAACTCACAAACAAAAAACAAAACCTGAAACCAAAAAACCCTTAAGTTGTCCAGGTATGTTAAGGTACTCTCACTTGGACATACAAATACAGAAATGTCTTCGTAGGAAAAAAGAAATGATTTGTTAGTTTCATATAGAGTGTCCCATATGCTATGATAAGTAGCATATTCATTACTGTTTGATTAGATGGTGCCCTAGACTATTGTTTAGCAGATTGCTGGTCTTGTGTTTTATTACCACCTCCAAAAGAGATTTGCAGAATGGGATTACCTTTATGCCAATTTATGAAGCACCCACATTCTCTTAGGAATTCTATCCTACTTAACTTTCTCCTGGATAGTGCTCCAATTAGATCACTCAGAAAGAACAATTAAGGATGTCTTTTCGAAATCTGACTCTAAATATAACTAGATTGGCAAAAAGTAAACAGATTTTATACCAGATTTTCAAGTTCTCCATGAACTCTAAACTAAATTCTCAATGACATTTAGTCAAGATGACTTCAGAATTTTCAGATCCCTTTTCCCAGGCCCTTCATCAAGAACTTCACATTCCAGATCACTTTTTTATATTTCAGAGATTGACATTTATAGATATTAGCAACACTAATGCAGAAAATCTCTCCTGCTACTAGTTTTATTTGCAGCAGCTGAGCTGCTCAAGTGAGACTCACCTTTTTACTTGCCATCTTTGCATTTGCTATAGGTTCAATTTTTGTATTGATGTCAGAATACTGTGATGTGGGAAAACATCTATTTAAGAAAGATTGATAATTTAGTAATGACATCCAAGATGTCATTATATGGTATTGTTTTTACTGAAGTCTTCATTTTTTTTTAACCTTACTAACTTTCAGGTCTCTAGCAACTCCTCATCTGATCCATGTTCTTATAAATCTTTGCATTTTAGTCTTGCATATAAGTTTAAAGCCTAGTTGCATGTGTCACCACCACCAAGTAAGATGTAGTCAGAGTAATTTCTCTTAGCTGTGCCCTCAGTTATTTGTATGAGTACCCTACAATGGAAATCCACAGTGAGGCATGATGTAAGTTAAACACTGTTCTGGCAAAGCAAGTAAAAGATGCAGCTGCTACTTTTAAAAGAATTCAGAATATACCAGTGGGTGTCAATCTATTGACTTCCTTCAAGAAAATATTTATTCTGGAGAGATGGTGAAGATATTCTACCCCTAGAACTGGGGCAGACATGCTATGAGATGCTGTAAAACCTATTATAGACATGTATCATGATCAAATTTCTTAGGATATTTTAAAAGACCTTTTAATTTACTGGAACTTATCAATATAATATTTACTTGATTCAGTTTTGCGTTTGCTTTCCATTGTGACTTGATGTTAATGACCCCTCTTCCTCTCAGCCTTTTTGTTGGAAAGAAAAGAGACTTGTATATTTATTATTAGCTTGATTTGTTAGTATCAAATGAAAATTAAAAAAAGACAACAAAACAAAACTGAGACACAATAAATACTGTATGGGGATTTTGGTTGTGATGGATTTGTTTGGTTTGGAGTATTTTGTTGTTTTGTGGTTTTGTTTTTTTTTTTTGAGGGGGAGGAATGTTTTTTATTTGTGCCGTTTTGTTTGGTTTTTTCCTTGGTTTTGTTGGAATTTTTTTTTTTTAACACCTTTGTGTTTCCTAATAAAAATGTAAAATTGCTTTGTTTTTCTTTAAATAGCTGAATTGCTTTAATGCCCAGCGAGAGAGAAATAGTGTATGTAGCAGCATATCTGAAAGCAGTCTGACCTTGAACAAAATCTGTATGGAATTATGGTAAGAAAAGATTTCCTTATGGAGCAAAATAAATAAATAAATAAACCAGACTTCTTTTATAAGTCAGCTTATTACAACGCATGCACCGTCTGTATCCCACTTCTCAGGTATTTAAGAAACAGTTTAGCAGAGCTCTAAACTTATTTGTAAGCTCTCAAGTGACTCTTTGCAGTTCCAGCTGAAGATGGATACAAGGCAGCTAATTTGCTACCACCAAGGGAAAATGTTATAACATAAAAACATTCCCTCCCTTAGCTTCAAATCTGTCGAGTGCCTAGGGAGCCCGACTATTTGTAGAGTTGATACTATGCATATGCTTCCTCTGTAACTGTTACATGCATACATCTGGCATCTGTCTCCGTGTTAAACAGACTTAATTGTCCCTAATATTACTATGTAAAAAACCTCTAACCCAGGTAGTTAATGCAAAACAAATAAATTAAAGGATAGATGTGATTTTGTAGAATTATATTTGTGTTACTGGAAACATTTGTGGAGAGATCTGCACTACAGCTACCAGCAAAATATTTTAGCTTTGCCTTCTGAATGAATTTAAATAGAGATTGTGCTCTTTTCCTAGCATGACATTTGGCACTTTGAACAGCCTCTTAATCAAATGGGGTTGTTTTAGCTGAAATTCCTTTTTCAATTTGTCTTTTTTTTTCTTTTTTTTCTTTTNAATTTTTTTTTTTTTTTTTTTTTTTTTTTTTTTTTTTTTTTTCCTTTTGTGATTGCTTGTCCTCCCTCTTTTATCTACATTGTACTTCAGAGCACTTAATCATTTGCTGAACATAGTTGGATGGATTCTGAAGATATGTATTTTTTTTTTTTTTTCCGGGCAATAGTAGGGTGACTGTCCATGTTAGCACATTATTCAGCTCACTATTGCCCGCAAAGTCAAGACTCAGGCAAAGCACTTGATTTCAGATTTCAATATATTTTGAAAAGATCAAAGATCCCGTTCTTTGGTTAGGCAGACCACGCAGAACAGTAATACTTTAAAAGGTGAAGGTAGCTGCATGGAACTAATACAAAATTGAAGGCCTTTTGAAGTTCTTCTAGCTTTTGTGATGATGTCCATCTCAGCACCCCACACACATCCACCCCAGCAAAGTAAAACCGAATCCTTCTAATTGAGAAAACATACAAATATGAGTTCTTCCTGTAAAGTAGCATTTTAAAAAATGCTAGTGATGTAACATTTTACTTCACTCATGAGAGCAAACATGAGTTATGCTCAAGGTGCTTCTTTTACGAAGATTTATTTGTTTGAGTGAGGCTGTAAAGCATGGGATTTTGTAGAGCAACTGTAAGTCTATTTAGGATTCAAGTAAATGCTATTCCTACAGCTGAGGTCTTCCAAAGGGTCTGATTTCCTCCTACCACGTACACTAATTCCTAGTGAGAGAAAAGACAGGCCAGAGCTGTATCAACCCTCCTATTTAAGCCTTACCATCCCGCAACAGGGAAGCAGAGAGAACTTCCATTTAATCTGCTATTTGAGAGTTTTTGTCAATCAAAGGACTGAAAAAAACCCAACCTCACAGGAACTAGACTCAGACACTGAATATTAGTTTCATCAGATGACTAACAGCAGCTGTAAGAGGGAATAATCTCATTCAAGAAATAGACATAGCCACACAATCTGATTTCTGGCAATTAAAATTAGTCTACAATTTTTACGCTGTCTCTAGAGGCAGTGGAGAAGCATGGATTCAGAGAGCCATTCACTAGGTCAGTGATAGGCTCCAGATCTAAAATACTTCCCAGATATGCCTACCTAACTTAGAATCACAGAATCATAGGATATCTCAAGTTGGAAGGGACCTCTTCATTTGAATCGAGTCCAGTTCCTTGCTTCTCACAGGATTGCCTAAACCTAAATCATTTTCCCTGATGTGCATAGTATCAATGACCTGAAGTTATTTCTCTCTGGGTTAGAGATATATACCCACCAGTCTGGCTTTTCCTATTAGCTGTCTTAGGCTTTGCAGCACTCAGCAAATCTCTGTTCTGAGTCTAAGGGCCCAATATTCCCTAATTTCATGTAGATGGTGTGTAGCTCAGCATGAAGAGTCCCTTTTTCCAAGATATGCTAATGCATATTGTCCTCCTATTGAGAGAAAATAGTCTCATTGCAAATTAATAATTTCATAATTACATACACATGTAACTTCTGGAATTTCCACAGAATATTCATTCATTACCTAGTCAGATAAAGATTTCTAGTATTTTTTCATTGAGATGCTTCTTGCAAAAGTAAAGCAGCTTTTCTTCTTCCCTTATACTGTGCTGCCATACTTATACCAAGCTACCTTTTTTTTTTCTAATAATTAAATATGGTGTTGAAGTGTTGCATTTTTAATGCCCTAAGGAGCATATTGGGATGTGTTGTTCTTCATTGAGGCAAAATGTAGCTGATCCACTCCCTCTTTGTAGCTGCAGCTCTGGCTCCAACTAAGTTCTTGTCACAACCATAAGTGCATAAGCAAGATAATTGACATTGTGTGAAGCAGCGTTTTATTTTATTTTATTTTATTTTATTTTATTTTATTTTATTTTATTTTATTTTATTTTATTTTATTTTATTTTATTTATATTCCAGAAATTGCAAGAGAAATCCAGATTAGCTGATGGACCATATCTTGGCACATCAGATCTGACCAGGACACCATCCTAGCTCTTTCTGGAATTTAATCAGACATGGAAGAGAGCAAGATCCTTATCACCAACTCTGCTGTCCAGCCATACCTTCCTTTTGCAGCCCAGACTCCACTGGCTCACAGATCTAGCTGAAACCTAAAGACAGCAGAGTACTGGATACCTTGTAAAGATGCTAAATTCCAGTTTTCCCTTTCATCTACAGTTCAAAACTACAGATCTGCAAATATTTCTAAAGCATACATTTAGCTTTGATTAACTAGGGAAATAAAAGGAAGGGGACTTCAAGAGTCATGGCCCATATTTAGGTACCAAATTTTTCATGCCTACTGAACTGTACTAGGCATGGATTTTAGAGTTGGATTTTAAGTTTTCTGAGATATCCAAAAGTAAATCGTAGTATGCCACTTATCCCTTTTCCAAAGAAAAAATAAAATGCATTTTAATAGAGCAGCATGCATGGACTTCTCCTCAGTAACTGATCTCATTCTCAGAAACAAATCTGATCTCAAAATTCTTATTTTAAAATTTGAGTAGGGTTGGCTTCTTCCATTCACTAAATTGTCTGTCGCTTTCAACATCAATCAAAATATTCCTTCTTTAAATAATTTCTCAGGTTAAATTTGGCATGTGCTTTTTGATTCAACAATGTTGAACTAGTATTTTTTCTTGGAGAGTCAGACTGGGATGATAAACAAAGATTGCCAAACTGTCAACAACTTTATTCATAAAAACATCCATCACAGTCCTTGAAAAAACTGACGTACTTACTTACTTATTTTTTCTTTAAACATAATCAGAGACCAATGACAGTAATACTGTAGAGTGCATCTGCAATATAAGATGTTCCTGTGACATATTACCACATCTACATTTAGCCATTATGTCCTACTTGTCTACATGATAGACAAATAAGTTGAACTGCAGCTTGATGTTAAAAACTGGCTTCAACATTTTCATACACAGTTCATCGCCACTGTCAAGAGGTATTTCAGAGTCATACTGGACACAGTAGTAAGGCTAATATTCACAACATATGTTGGGATATAACCTAACTTTGGATAGATATTTTCAGTTTTAGAGCATGCAATTTTATTATAATTATAATTAAAAATATATCAAAAATTATAAAACTATCACAAGAAAATTATTTGGTAGGATAACCAATCTAACTACTCTGAATAAAAATAAATTATTATGTAAGTATACAATTACTTATTATATACATACTGTATATTGTACATGTGTGTATACATATACAATATACGTGTTATGTAAGTAAAATAAATTTTAAAAAGAAATCACAAATTAAATCCAAATATTTATGTAAAAGATCTGCAAAGATTCCTAGGATTAATTTATTAGAAAGTTAACTGAAATAAGGTCGATTTAAATCAAAAATAAGAAAAAAAAATCTTCACCTAGAGAGTTGTTGTAGATGTTGTAGAGGTGTAGAGAGATGTTGTAGACATCCCCACCCTGGCAGTGTTCGAGTTGGGTGGAGCTTTGGGAATCCTGGTCTAGTGAAGGGTGTCTGCACATGACGACAGGGGAGTTGTGACTAGATGGTCTTAAAGGTCCCTTCCAACCCGAACCATTCTGTGATTCTATGATTCTATGATTCTATGATTCTATGATTCTATGATTCTATGATTTGAGTGCACATTTTCTTAGAAAAAATAAACATATCTGAAGTAACATATTTACTTTGCTTACTGTGAAAATTTGTTTTATAAAACAATCAGCAAATGTTATCCTTGAATATAATTGCCTGTTTAATTTCAAACAGGAAATCAAAGTGGAATAAAAATTCAGAATAAAGCATTTCACGCAGAGAGGGATATATATTTCTGAGACTTTATTTTCTACCTTTAGAGAGGAAAATGCAGTGTCTTCTATAGTTTCAGTGTCACAGTTATCCTGCTGTAACTATGATGACAGCGTGCATCTTTGATGACATGGATATTTAAAATTCATGTCTTCCTTCTTGCAAAACTGCAATTTGGTATGTAAGGTCAATGAAAATCTGCCTATTCAGGCCAACTGTTTGTAACCAGTGAGCAGCATTTCCTTGTTAGATTTTTTTCCTCTCCCTGCTTTGCTATCTGCAGGGACATGCATCTATTTACCACACTAAATCCTGTGCTTCATATTTTGCCTTTAACATATTCTTTGTTCATTTCCTAGAGGTTGACGAACAGAACGGGCATCATTGTTAACATTCTCCAAAGTCATAGTCAATGCAGATCTAGCTAATCCCCTCCAATTTATTATTCAGCAAACTGTGTCTGCCAATAGGATTTGGGAATCCCAAAAGACAATGTTTAAAGGGAATAGTTAAATTCAGCTTGTTTAATGGTGTTCCTGGGATCCTTCATCGTATTCATGGAGACTGTTCCATGGAGGGACCTAATGCTGTCAATTAAATTAAATTAAATTAGATGGACAGCCATCCAAGTGTCATCACTGTCATGATCTGAAGTAACATTATTAATGGTGAGAAACTATGTGGGTACAGACTTCTTTTAGTGTGCTCTGTAGGCTGACATATTCCTTGCAAAAGGTGCGTTTGGGAGGTATCACCTCTAGAGCTAAGCTCCCTGAGAAGTGATCATATTGAGAGAAATTTGCTGTGGTACTTGATTTAACATTTAAGTGAATTTATCAGATACTCCCAACTTTTTGAGAGACTAATTGAATTATCAAAGGCTGCAATAGGGAATGTAAAGCCTTCTGAGAATAGATCTGTAATATAGATAAAATCCTTAATTTATGCCATGTGATTATCTTCAAATGTTGTAGTCTGGGTGCTAAAACACACCTCAATTTAAGATTCCTTTTGCCTGTCAAAGTCTCTCTCTCCCCACTAAAAACTATGGGAAATGTCAAATGTTCAGGACAGGAGAAGGATAAAATTATTTTAAAACTTCTTATTTATTCTGTGGCCTCTTTCAATGTCTTCAGGTGTGCTGGGTGCTCACTTGGGTGAGTTGTATAAAATATGTTTACTATGTATATTTTAAACATACACATTTTATAGTTTTTTTAGGAAGAACAATTTCCCTCATTTTCAAAGGAATCTGCTTACATAGAAAAAGCTGCTATTAGCGCAGACTTTAATTTTATCTGTGAAAATTCAAATTTGCCCAAGATTATGCAAGATAATTATATTTTTCAATCGTGTCCCTTCAATTTGCCCACAGGTTCAGAACTGTAGTAGAGATTTTGGCAAGAGAGACTGGTGGGTTGGGGGCAGGTGATTCTGGCAAAGTTACAGGACAAAGACAATTTACTGTATCCCACTGAGACTGTCAGAGATGACCTTCATATACACACATAAACATAAATGTTCACAAGGACATTGTTGAATATATACTATATATAGCTATCTACCATACATACATACATACTCAAATACCCTAGTAATAATTATAAAAGTAATTATGGAGGTGCAAAAAGCCATGTTAAATTTGGAAGTATGAGACTAAAGCTCACAAGATTTGAATGAAAGAATGTAAGATACAAGACTAGCTTTGATCCTGTAAACTTCCTATGTCACCATCAAGTGCTGTGACAACAAGTTGAAGGTGTTCACTGCATGAAGAGGTGAAAAGAGGTGATTGTGGAAGCGTGAAGACAGTTCTATATCTTTAATGCACTCATCCTAGAGCACAAGGACATCTGTTAAAATACTTTCTCTTAACAAGCAGTTTTGGAGGTACTTGAGCAGGTAAAGAATCAAAAATACAAGATAATTTTAAAAAATGGTATAAGACATTAGAAAGGACATACATTGTAATCTTATTCTGTTGTAGAAATGTGTCTTATCCTATGAATACTACTGGTGATAACTGCATTTAATAAGTATATAAGAACCACCTGCTTATCTGAAATGAACAGCAAAATCTTTAGCATTCTCAAAACATTTTTCCCTCTTTTTTATGGAGACCTCCCATGGTATGCAGAATCCATTGCTCAGTGAAGTGAACCTGGGAGCAGATCAGGAGAAGCTGAGTAGCTATCAGTTATCTCTAATTTATTCTGCTTAAAGAATATGAGATGGGAAAGAAAAACACAACTCCCCTCCTGCATTAAATGTATTTGCAAATGAAATACCTTCCCAAACTCTCAAGAGCCTTGAAGTCAGATAGCTTGTCCCTGATTTTTGTAGTGTCATTTCCATCTGTCTGCCACCCAAGGAAATTTAATTTTTTTTAAAACTTTGAGTAGTTTTGGAAGTTCACTGGCCTTCTGTCATCTTTGTTCCACTACTATTCCTGGTCATGGCAGTTTTGTCCTCCTTGAGCTTCTCCACTGGGGTATTAGTCTCTCTGTGCTTAGTTCTGTTCACTAGACCTGCTTCTGTTATCTAGAGATAACATGCTAATAAAAAACACATAGTCCCATGAGCAATTGAAGAAATTAAAGCTTATTTTCTTCAAATTTTTGCATTATTTTTGACTAATGTGTCTTGAAAGGCACAGTCTGCTTGAAACTTTCTCAGTAACTGAGGCACTGACTTCAGTCAAGAGTCTTTGGTGTCTAATAATCTGTGACAGCAGTTTTTCATTTATATTGGGGCACTTAGGTAGTCTATTACAGCTCTCTACATCCACAAAATTTGTTTTATTTTTGAGTCCAGTGGGCAGATACCAGCTCAGAAGTGACAGGTAATCAGGTAAGCAGGCAGACACAGATTGAAATTTCATGGGGTTATTTAAAAAAAAAAAAAACAACAAAAAAACCAAAACACAACCCTGAGAACATCTCTTTTTTTCCATAGCTGCTGTTGAAAGACTAATCTCCCTACATAGGGTTTTTGTTTTCTTGAATGTTTGGAAGCCACCTAGGAGATCAGGAATGCCCCCATAAACCACATATTTGATAGATATTTAAATATAACTTTTTGACCAAATCAGTGTAAAATATGTTTAAAGTACTCACTGAGAAGCAGATTAGCCTGATTCAAATGATTCACCAGTGTGTCCAGATTGATTCTGACACTGAACTGAGACATGTCCGCTCTTCATGCAGTACCACTTCGTGCTGTTTGCACAGACGAGCACACACATTTACACCTGAGGAATATGTGCGGGACACAGCCCCAGGTGCAGACACTTGTGTGCCTCCAAGGAAGGAGGACATATGCCAGATAGGTGTCTGGCCATCACAGTACTTGGAGACCTACCTGAGAGAGTCAACTCAATGCACACCCTAATGTAGATATTTACAGTTTATCTGAATCCTATTGCTAATAAGCTGTGTGAATGTGGAGCAAAATTGCACTCCAAATATCTAAATATAGATGTTGGTTACCATCTTTAGGCAGAAATATTTGAAAATACTTGTTTCCCTACCCTAAATAAAGTATTATTATTCTTCTATAACAAGACACTTTGCACAGAATCTTGGCAGTGATTATGAGCAGAGCTGCAGAACTGACATCTAATTGGATTCTTTTTGTTTCTGTGTTAGGAAAGGACTATTTTGATTAATCAGCCTTGCTACAAAAATGTGCTATTTCTTTCACAGTGGTTTTCAAGAAAGCTGTTTTGAAATTTCTTGGAAGACACGTTCCAGCTTGTGCCCAGCTGTGTTGCATCACACAACAACACACTCAAAAATGATTAATGAAAACCCTATCATCCTACACTAGTCAGTAAAGAACTAATTTAAGTTAACTTGCTTATGTTCCTACCCTTTCCATAAGGATAAAACACTCCTAGTGCTACTTTAAAAATCGAGCATATTAGCTTCTTATGCTTTGAGTAGAGGACAAGAAAGGAGAAGTTTCAAGAGATTACAGGAAAAAAAATTAACCATATGAAGCCAGTATTTTGCTAGCAGATCAGAAAAGAAAGAAAAAAGCTGAGGCAATGATTCTGCTGACAACTGTTTCTCTAAATCAGAATTGGAAGTATAGACTTAACGTTCTTCACCGTGTACTATATCATAAACCTTCAGCCCACAATAAATATCACTTATTTGAAGACAGTTTTAAGTAATATCCAAGATCAGTTCAGAAAAAGAAGGGAGATTTATGAGTATAAACTTCAAACCTAGCAAGTTTAAGCATGTAATTTCCTACACAAGTAGAAAAAAAAATAAAAAAGAACATTTATCAGTAAGTCATTTTGAAAAATTTAAAACACAAAGAAAAAATTACAAGTATGAAGCTAATACATGTTGGCAAGCATGCAAGGAATGTCTGGTATATACCTGCTTTGCTTAAAGGTAAAATCCTCTTAAAACCAAAATAAAATAAAAATAAAATCAACGATTACACATCCCTCCCATCTACCTTTTAAAATAGTTCCTTTTTGTCACTAAGCCACAAATCCCTTCAAGTCTAACTTTTAGATTATTTCAGTTGTTTGTGGTTAAGGTATTAGTATAACAGAATGGCAGAATGATAGGGGTTGGAAGGGATGTCTGGAGATCATCTAGTCCAACACCACCTGCCAGAGCAGGATCACCTAGAGCGGGCTGCACAGGACAGCATCCCTGTGGGTTTTGAATATCTCCAGACATGGAGACTCTAAAACCTCTCTTGGCAACCTGAGAGTATTGCACTGTATCAGGTGTGACTGTGGTTTTATGTTTGGTTTGTTGGTTTTTTTTAATTTCTGTTAAAATTGTAGCAACCCAAACTCAAAAAAGAGTGCTATGTAACACAAACAAAATTTTTATCTCCAGTAACCTCTAAACCAAAGTACATTTCAGCATATTTTTACTTGAAAATTGTTTTTCCAGTATTGTTTCTGTTATGAACATATAGCAAAAAAAAAAAAAAATCAACCCAAACCTAAACCACAAAACTCCCACCACATGATTGTAAACATGTTCATGTTCTAAAATTAAGAATTTTTGCTTTGGGGGAAAAAAAAAATGTGATGAATTTTAAAACATGTCCCAAACTGGACTCTAGCTAAACCTTAACTCAAGTTCTTCCAAACCTCCAGAGTTTTACCCAAAAGCAGGTGAGAAAAAATGAAGACAGAGGGACTTTTTATCCTATGCACATAGATAGATTCTCCTTTTAGAAATCTGTATATGTAAATGTGTAGTCATGAGCAAGAGAAATACCTTCGGAAAGAGATTTGCTTTCATGAAATATAAACTATTGCCCAATATGTGAAAAGCAAAGTATTATTAAAAATTCTTTTAATTTTCTTTTTTGTTTATTCTTCCGTGTTCTCTTTTCATCTTGTTCTTCTGTTTGTCTGTGTTTCTTTCCGGCAGATCCTCCTTCACACAATGCTCTTTTGATATTGATACAAATTTTTTCTGGTGTCCACAATTTTACGTTTTCACTGAATAACAATATCCAGAACTAGAAGTAAGCCATTGAATTATTCTCCAAAGTTGAAACCACACTCACCCCCCCCCCCCACCATACCT